>JAJOZX010000201.1:487500-525000 GCA_023014485.1 Bathynomus jamesi | reverse complement strand
TGCTGTTTTACACGCGTGTGCAAATCCTTTCCCGTCTGACCAATGTAAAAGGAATCACATTGTTTACAACCAATTTTATAGATAATGCCTGAATTATTGGTAGGACTATTTTTTACTATGGTATTTTTCACAATATTGTTATAGAGTAAATAATAGCCCTACCAATAATTCAGACATTATCTATAAAATTGGTTGTAAACAATGTGATTCCTTTTACATTGGTCAGACGGGAAAGGATTTTCACACGCGTGTAAAACAGCATCAATATTCCGTTAGAACGGGACAGTCGTCCAGTGCCCTTTTTGTCCATTTGTCAGAGTTATCCCATTGTATTGATTGGAATAATGCTTCAGTTTTGTTTCACCACTCTAGCAACATTGTTAATAGAAATATTCTTGAGTCTGCTATTATCCAACTTACAAATAACTTTAACATGAGCAGAGGTCTTTTTCAACTCGATCCCGTTGTTTTGAATTCGTTCAGAACGGATTTAGACAAGAAGGGCAGAGTACTAAAACTTTGGTAATTTTCCATTATAAATTTGTATGTTCCTCTTACAAGTTTTATTTTTCAATTTATTTTTATTTTTTATTTTTTTATTTTTTGTGACCTATTTATCATTCAGGCATTATCTATAAGATTGGTTGTAAACAATCCATTTGATCTTTTGTTGAATTCGGGCAAAGTGCTAAAATTGGTAGTTTTCCTTACAAATTTGTTTGCTCCTCCCACAATTTTTATTTCTATATATATATATATATATATATGTGTGTGTGTGTATATATATATATATATTTTTTTTTTAACCTATATATAGTCTTGAACTCTTTATTTACTTCAGTGTTCCTGAGGATGTCATTAGACGAAAGCGCTTGAGCACCACTCTGTGTTTCCTTTCCTTCGTGGTTTTATTCATCACATATATATATATATATATATATATACGTATATATATCATGATCTTAACTTGATGAATTGTACATAGGTAATATTCTGTTAGAACCTCATTTATTACTCTAATAATTATATACATGAAACAGTCGGCCACGGAGAAACGCTACGAATGCGTCAAAAAATACACTAATTTATATATTGATGAAGAAATGGAGTTGGACGGAGAGAGGCTCCTCCCTTCTCAATTTACGACCGAAGTGACCACGCGTCCGTTTTTCGGTTGTCGTCCTCTTAAGTTTTAAACAATGCAATTATTCACCATTGTACGAGTTTCTTTTATTATTGTTCACTTTCTAATTATTAATTAATTAATCACTTATTGTTGCTAATTTTGAAAAATATAATTTTCATGCAAAAATTGAACGCGACATAAATATATTTTAATTAAGAGTTTCCTCCTCTTTTCCTAATTAAGAACTGGATTGCTTCGTATATTATGAATTAGTGATCGGTTGAAGTGACCCTGACGTCACTTCGTCTTCCTTTTGTAATGCTTGTATCTACGAATTACCAAGGAAATAATAGAATTATGAGAGGTGTACTTTTCGATCTACACTGATGAACTCTGTTGTTATTATTATTATTATTATTAAGAACCAGTTTATTAATTATATGAAAAATATATCGTTTCAAGAGAAATTACCACTTTATTTCGGATATATAAAATGTGTCTTAAAGTAACGAGTCTTGAACTCGTAATCGAATGGTTCAGAATTTATAAATGTTTTCCTAAATTAGAGACACTGCAACAATTTCATTAGCAAACTATTTTATATTATTTAATTACAGAGAACGAAAGTGCAGTACCTAATATATGAATTTTAAAGTAGGCAATGTTTCTGGCGCCAATTATCATTTTGTCGCTGAGGCGGAGACCGTATGGTACTGGAAGTACTGAGGTAATCACAGAGCTTTCTCGCTGTCCCGGTCATCACTTTTCCATGCACGCTCAATCTAATGAGGGTTGCAATTGTTAATTAAGTTTCATTACTCCTTTTTTTTTTTTTAAGGCGAAGGGAAAAATTGTCTTTTATCCCAATTAAGAAAAGTCACGTTTGGAAGTGGCGTAAAAGGAGAGCAAGGTTCAAAACAGAGTATTGACAAAGGATATCGCCCGCTTTTTAACGGCAAAGAGGGTTCAAAGATGTAATTAAGGAGGCTCGGTAGTCGGTAGTCTCATTGTTTAGTATTGCGACTGACATAAAAATATGGACTCCTCCGTCTGCCTCCAACACTAAGGAACTGCGTGCGTCACAGTAATTAAGAAACTCCCCCTCTCCCTTTTATACACATTGTGGCCCTCCCCCACGTGATAAATGGTTGTCCGCCATGAAGAATATGAATAAATTAAGCGTGTGCTATGAGAACACACTGACAGACCAGAGTACGGAACTTGGATTATGTATTAAACTGAAAATGAAGTAGTTATTAAGATCCTGAATTAGCGTATTCCATTTTGCGTACGTATAATTTGTTTATATATAAGGTTTTGAAGGGAGTAATTCTAGTACGACGAATAAACTTAATTGAATAAAGTATATTCATGAACAATAATTGGCCTTTAAGTATGGAGTGCAATATTACTTGTATCTTTATGCTTTTTCTGTAAAGTTAACCTGTTTCATTCAGTCTGTAGTTTCATTTTCGCAATAGCTTAGTTTGTTTTTAAAGTAAATCCACTTCCCTTGGAACTGTCTACTATTTTGGAGCATGAAGACAGACCATTTCATACAAATAAGTTTGTTACCACAACAGAGATATTAGTTGAAACGTCCTTATTTTATCCATAATTTGTTCACAAAAAGCTAAATAGTTTACAGTTTTGATGTGTTGCAATAAAATGCTTAATGTTTAAGGTTGCATACTGCAGAGTAGTGTCAAATATGGAAGCAGAGTTTAACGAAGACAATTTATATTCCATAAAATATCACAGAAAGGTGATATTTTCATTTGCTCTGTTCTCAAGACGACGTGATTTAATTAAATCCGCCGTTTATATATTACGCATGCAATATATAGTGTTACACACTGCAGAGCTGGGCATTTGCGGCATATTTTGCGGTACTGCGGTACTTGCGGTACCACCGCACTACCACCCCGGGCCCCCATAACGCAGTACCGCAAAGGATCGCTGAAAGTACCGCAGTACCGCTACCGCATTCAAATTTCCGCGTACCGGTTTGGTACCGGTTTGGTAGTGCAGCAGTACCGCAGTACCGCAATATGCCGCAAGTGCCCAGCTCTGTTACACAGTCACAGAGTGACAGTATACTGAATTCCCTTAGGGCTTAGAAATATTGTACCTTGAAAACTCTTCACAAGAACGTTATGAAAACTAGAATTGAAATACCAAATAATTAGAGGGCGTAGTAATTTTAAATCTCGAGAATTTGAAGGGAATACTGTAAATAGTTAGAATAAAAATGAAAAGAAGTATTTTGAAGTTGCTAAGATTTCAGTCCAAAACCGTAACCATCTTCAGGCCGTATGATGGTCATAGTTTGGTCAAACGTTTGCTTCATATTAAATTTTTCACTTTTAGTGTGGCTCTTTAATGCAATGCTGTTTAGAAAAAGACCTTACTACTACTACTACTACTACTACTAATAATAATAATAATAATAATAATAATGTGTATAGCCACTCTTTACTGTATATGATGTACTCGTATATGTCAGTATATGAGAATTCTTCTGATTTTATTAATATTGTTGTTATTCACTGTGATAAAACTCGTAACTTTGTTTGTTGCACCCTCACTTGTCTTGCATTTCTATCCGTAATGTGTCCTAATTTTGTAGAGGGGGCGGGAGAAAGGTGCTTTTGCTCTGCTTAATGCACCTCCCAGAATAAAAGAAAAATGAATAAAAAAAATAGTGTGCGCACGATCTTATTATTTTTTTGTGGTTTTACTGTAATTTGGAATTAATTTTGCAATCCACAGAAATTGTCTGTATAATGTAAAAGATTTCATTAAAAATGAAAATATATTTTAGAGTTTTACTGCTTGGGCAAAAAACTGTACTTTAGCTTTGTAAACTGTTATATACTGTATATACAGGGGTTGGACAAAATAATATGAACACCTTGATAAATGGCGGTTTTTATTCTTAATATGGAGTTGGTCCTCCTTTAGCGGCAATAACAGCTGCAATGCGTCGGGGAATTGATTCATACAGCTTTTGGACAGTGGCTAGAGGAATCCTGAGCCATTCTTCGAGCAAACCCTGCTCCAGTTCCTCCAAAGACGCCGGCGGTGGGAATCGGCTTCTGACCTGCTGCTCCAACTGACACCACAGATGCTCGATAATGTTAAGATCCGGGGATTGTGGAGGCCAATCCAAGCGTTCTACTTCACTAACATGCTCTTCAAACCAGTTTTTAACGACCCCAGCGGTGTGGATTGGTGCATTATCATCCTGGAAGACGGCGCCGCCATTGGGAAACAGCGTTTGGACCATGGGATGAACCTGGTTAACCCTATCATGCAGTACTACAGCTGGGCCAAGAGTATTCCACGATATTGCTGCTCAAACCAACACAGATCCGCCTCCATGCTTAACGGTTGGGGTCAGGCAGTCGGGGTCATAAGCATCTTTAGGCTGTCTCCAGACGTAAACTCGACCGGAACATGGAAATAGCGTAAAGGAGGATTCGTCGGAGTAGACTACATTTTTCCACCTGTCCATTCACCAATTCTTATGGTCATTACACCATTTTCTGCGCCGCTCAATGTTGATGTGCGAAAGGAAGGGTTTGGCAATTGCAGCCCTCCCATGGTATCCAGCTCCATGGAGCTCGCGACGGACAGTTCTGGTCGATACCGGGCTTGCAAGATGCTGGTTAAGCTCTGCAGTCACTTTTGGAGCTGTGGTCTTATGGTTCTTTGTCACAATGCGCTTTAGCACCCGGCTGTCTCGATCACACAGCTTCTTCTTGCGTCCACTATTGCATTTGTCGGTGCTTGTCTTTCCATGGTTTTGGTATGCAGACATGACCATAGAGACAGTTCCTCTGGATACATTGAACATCTGAGCGGTTTTCGTCACCGATGCACCAGCCATCCGCGCTCCGACAATTTGCCCTCTTTGGAAGTCTGACAGGTCTTTCATAACTGCTAATTCATAATTCACTCAGATCTGTAAAAACAACGTGAGGGTTATAACATGACGTATACACTCTCTGTTACGCATTTAAATAGGTTTGCCAGTCATTTGACCGTTTACTTTGTGTCTGAGCAGTCCGTAAAGAT
The DNA here is from genome assembly GCA_023014485.1 of Bathynomus jamesi. Classification (NCBI taxonomy): domain Eukaryota; kingdom Metazoa; phylum Arthropoda; class Malacostraca; order Isopoda; family Cirolanidae; genus Bathynomus; species Bathynomus jamesi. Next base: position 519,794 of record JAJOZX010000201.1, on the reverse strand, counting down.
AACCGGTGAAATCGGCGGGTGTTCATATTATTTTGTCTAACCCCTGTATAACTTCCCATTTATACAAAAAGGTGGATAGGAATATAATATATACCAGGAGAAGGGGGACACAAGAGAAGACCAGGAGCAAGCAAAAATGTTGATTGCTCTCACAAATGAGTTTATGCTGACACAGGAGATGACAGAAAATACCAGAAAAAATAACTGCCTAGATCTGGTATTCACGAATAACATGAACTTGATTGCTGATATAAAAATAACCCAAACCATTATCTTAGACCACAATTTAATCGAGCTATCAATAAATATGACGACAACATTAAAAGACAATACAACATATTGAGGAAAGAAGCAAATTTGCGGCCTTTAACTTAAACTCCAAGACTATAAATTAGGAAGCAATCAGATCGCACATGGCCCAAATAGAGTGGAGAACAGTTTTAGAGAATAAAACAACTGAAGAAATACTAACAACCATGGAAGAAAAAACGGTGATAATTTTAGGAAAATATGCTCCGAAATCACAGACAAAAGGATAGAGTTGCTGGCTAGAGAGGCAAAAGAGAAGAATATTCCGCAAAAGAAAGAGAGTGGAGGCGAAGTTAGCCAACTGCGGAGATAATGCCAGGAAAGTAATACGAGAAAAACTGGAGGGTATCGACAGGGAAATACAAGCCCTGATTGAGGACCATACAGAGAGGAAAGAGGAAAAGGCGGAAGAAGCAATAAAGGAAAATCCAAAATACTTCTATAGCTATGCGAAAAGGAAAACAAAAACGCCCACCGCTATTGGGCCCTTAAGGAAGAGAAATAATGAACTAACCGACGATCCAAAACAAATATGTGAAACATTGAGAACCCAGTATGAATCAGTTTTTAGTACCCCAAAAAGTGACAAAGCGATACCTGACATAGATGCATTCTTTAGGGAGGAATTGCAAGGAGAGTGTATAACAGACTTTGATTTTATCTCAGAAAATGTAGCGAGAGCTATAGGACAAATGAAACCACATTCAGCTGCACGTCCGGACAATTGGAACGCATTATTGATTAAAAACTGTAAAAATGAAATAGCTACACCTTTATACTGGATATTGAGAAGATCCCTAGACAGTGGGGAAATACCGAGCATCTTGAAAAGAGCAAACATTGTCCCTATATATAAAGGAGGGGACAGATCTCAAGCAAAGAACTATAGACCAGCGTCATTGACATCCCACTTCACCAAAGTATTTGAAAGAATAGTTAGAGAGAAAATTTATGATTTCTTGGAGACACTGGAAAGATTCAACGAAAATCAGCATGGATTCCGATAAGGTAGATCATGCCTATCACAACACTACAACAATATTCTAGATGCGCTGGAAGGCAATGACACCTACGATGTTATTATACACAGATTTTGCTAAAGCTTTCGACAAATGTGATCACGGTATAATAAATAGCACATAAAATGAAATATATAGGAATAACAGGCAAAGTGGGAAAATGGATCTACAATTTCCTCAGAGAACGTCTACAGGTCGTCAAAATTCAAGGTGTATATATTATCATCAGAATCGGAAGTACGCAGCTCAGTACCACAAGGGACAGTACTGGCCCCACTCCTGTTCATTATCACGCTAACAGACATAGACAGCGGAGTAAACATCAACAGTATAGTAACATCCTTTGCAGATGATCAAAGATCAGCAGAAAAATCAGCGATGTAAATGAAGTGGAGGCCTTGCAGAGAGACACGAACAAAATATAGAAATGGTCAGAAGACAACAACATGACATTTACACCGAGAAATTTCAGCTCTTGAGATATGGTAGAAAAGAGGAACTTAAACAGACTACATATTATGCTCCAGATATTCAGGAAATTCAGAGAAGCACGAAAGCGATCGATCTGGGGGTAATAATGACCGATGATGCCAAATTCGAAACACAAAATCAGATAGCGATAAATAAAGCAAAAAGAGTCGCGAGACAGGTACTAAGAACGTTTAAAAGAAGGGACAGGACAGGAATGATTCCCCTGCTAAAAACACTGATTATACCAAAACTTGAATACTGCTCACTTTTGACGTTCCCATATAAAAAGGAAGAAACTAATAAACTAGAAGAAACGCAGAGACATTTCACAGCCAAGATTGATGACTGCAAAGAACTCATCTACTGGGAAAGACTACGTGAACTAAATCTGTATTCCTTGGAAAGAAGAAGAGAGAGGTACACCACAATCTACATATGGAAAATGATCGAAAAACTGGTACCAAACCTAAAACTAAACCCAATTACCATTCAAACAACAGTGGAAAATAGGAAATGCAGAATGTGTAGTGGTCCCAAATTAAAGGCCCAAGAAGGGACCTCCTCAACACTGAACGAAAATAGCTTGGTTGTCAGGGGGCCAAGACTTTTTAACCAGCTTCCAAAGGACCTCAGATACGTTACAGGGGTCAAAGTTGAAGTCTTCAAGAGAAGACTAGGTGCCTGGCTCAGGACGGTACCAGATGAGCCGGGTGTACCTGGCTATGTACGGTGGAGAGCGCAAGAAAGCAACTCGCTTCTTCACCAAGCCAGACCTAGAGGCGGGGCCACCAGCTTGACTTTCGTGTAAAGAGAGACCAATGCTTATTGAGGTGTCTTTGAACGACAATTCAGGAGCCACCTGCGGTAGACCCCTCAGCGGCATCCCACCTCATTTGCAGAATTCGATAAGAAGGAAGAGAGACTTTCCACTCTCATCCTTCCCTCGAAGTGACTTGGCAGTTTGCAGAAACTCCGTACGTGTGATACGGTAATACATTTGTCAAGTGCGTATCGAACTGTATTAAAAAAGGTTACTCTTCCGACAGTGATTTTCGTCCTTTGTTCAATTAAAGTCCAAGGGCTCAATTCGTCGTAGTTATAAAGATGCATGAAGTTCTTCGTTACATTCGGACTAACGACCAAAAAGGTTCCTTGGCAGGCATAGAGGAGAACCCAAACGGACGTCTGTGGATACCACGGGCACCTTAATTTCGTAACCGCCTGAACAGATGTCAGCATCATGAAGCATTCTCACGATATCGTAAGGCGAACGCCAAAAGCCTTCATACCAAAGACCCATTAAAAAATCTGGGGCTTTTCCGTTCTATGGACACCAACGAGGTTAGGTTAGGCTATGTTAAGTTAGGTTATGTTATGTTATGTTAGGTATGACTAATGATAATGTAATAAATCGTCAAATTTTTGAAGAAAATACAAATATATTTTGTGTTTATTTATGTTCATAGCTGTTAAATTAAATAAATTAAATTTATCCTATTCAAAATATACTGATTATAAATAGAAAGTTAAAATAAGTTTGAAAAATATTAATTTCTCTCATTTCAATGGTGTCCATAGAACGGAAAAGGTCCAAAAATCTTCTGACCTAGTCATAAAACTAGAGAGAAGAAGCGACTATCACTTTAGTCTGACCTCGTCAGGATTTACCAGTCGAAGTATCACCAGTCATCACTCAGCTTTGGAAGAAGTAATGTCTCTTTAAAGAGGCCCTCGCTATCGCCTATTTTGTCATTTCGTTCAACTCTAAAGAACTTTAAATTTATCTACGCGTAATCTTATAATTCGTTTAATGATTTAATGTAACTTTCATTTTTGTACTCTGCATTTGTCCTTCATTGCAATTAACATTTAAGAAATTCAATCAATGTAGGGTGATCCAGAGAAATGGGACCCAAAAGAAACCCCTGTAACTCTTAAAGTATAAGTCCTTTTATAAAATCATACGCATCATTCGAAAGAGGATAGTTACAAGTTTGTACAGGATTGTATAGGTTTTGAAAATACAAGACAAGATAAGATACAAAACAAAATAAAAGTGTTAGTTAAAACTAACCCTTCAAGATGACTGCATGGACTGTGGAACAGCTGCGTTTCATAACTGAGCAATATTATGAGCATGGAAGAAGTGTAGTTTCAGCTCTTAGAAGGTGATTTTGACATCTGAAAATTTGTCTTGAAAGATCTTTGAGCTGAAACTACACTTCTTCCATGCTCATAATATTGCTCAGTTATGAAACGCAGCTGTTCCACAGTCCATGCAGTCATCTTGAAGGGTTAGTTTTAACTAACACTTTTATTTTGTTTTGTATCTTATCTTGTCTTGTATTGTCAAAACCTATACAATCCTGTACAAACTTGTAACTATCCTCTTTCGAATGATGCGTATAATTTTATAAAAGGACTTATACTTTAAGAGTTACAGGGGTTTCTTTTGGGTCCCATTTCTCTGGATCACCCTATATTATTGCACATTCACTTGAAGCAGTTGTAATGTTATTGTGAGTGTTTATTTGTTGTTAAGTAAAAGCAAAACTAGCTCATCCTATTCCTTTCCTTGAATACTGATGCAAACAAATGGTAACCCCCAAGCAGACTAAGTAACTATTCGTTTAGTTACCTCGTCAACCTATCTAATTATAAATTATCGCAGCTTATCCTCGAACTAGCGTTTATAATTAGGTTCTATAAACTTGCTTCAGTTAAGCTGCCACTATAAAAATGGTACCTATAACTTGCCCATATAAATTATTCACAGTAAATTGGGCATTATAAAGTGGCGACCATAATTTGTTGAATTATAGGCTTACCTAACCAAACCAAGCGTAATCTAATCTCATCAGGACCAACATATCTTTTTTCTAACATTAAAACTGTTCCTAGTTTTTTCTACATATAAATATCTTAAAGTTCCGAGGTACCAAACATGTTAACTAGGGTGTGCACGAGTACCGAAACTTAGGAACCGGGACCGATATCAGAAAAATTATCGGGAACCGGGAAATCCCGGGAAAAAAACCGACTAAAATTTTTGTTTTAACCATTGTTCGTAAAATTAAACTTAGTCTAATTGGCATACAAAAATCTAAGCATTGACATCAATTATGTTTATTTATCTTGTTTTACATCATTTATGAAGTAGTATTTAAAGAAAATTTGAGCATTTAGAACCGGATCAGATAATTGAGAACGAAAAAATCTAAGCATTGAGATCAATTATGTTTATTTATCTTGTTTTACATCATTTATGAAGTAGTATTTTAAGAAAATTTGAGCATTTAGAACCGCATCAGATAATTGAGAACGAATCTTTGAAAGAAATAGACCAGCTGCTGAAAAAGCTCGTTCACTTTCAACGCTTGTAGGCTTAATTGTTAGAAGTGCAGCTCGCAATCGATCCAGCTTTTCTGTGCGATTCCCTGTCGCTTCAAACAGTTTGAATTCTTTGCTGGCATCGAAATTTTCTTGATTTTTTACATTCTTTGGAGATTTAAGTTTATTTACTACATCGTAGTATTCCTGAAGCAAAGGATCGTTGGACTCGTTGATAGTATCGGGCGTATTTTGATTTACTTCTTCAATACCAGTCCTTTCTTCTTCGTTTTCTTCATTAGTCTCTGGATAGAGACGTTTGTAGAGACGATCCATACAAATTACAATACGTTTTAAACGGAAGGAATATTCTCTTAAGATGTCATTTTTTATTTTTAAATACGTAGAAATCTACTTATTAAATTTTTTTATTTTTAAAATACGTAGAATCTACTTATGCAGCTCTTGCATAGTAAAAACAATGCAACTGTTTTTAGAGTGTATAGGAACCGGGAAATCTTTTCGGTTCTCGGTTCGGTTCCTGAAATCTAGGAACCGGGAATTTCCCGGGTAGCAAGAACCGGGTGCACACCCTAATGTTAACTCACAAAAGAAAATTACTCCACTACATCTATGAATTATCATACATCTGACCTCATTTATGTCGTTGCCTGTATACACACACACACACACACACACACATTATATAATATATATATATATATATATATATATATATATAACTGCAATGACCACGCAGTATATTAATGTATAGAAACGACGTAAGTATAGAGGAGTGTTCTGCACACGAGGAAGAGAAATAACGAACAAATGAAAAATGAGGTAACCGCCCGGGAATCGAACCCAGGATCTTCCGATTGCCGGTCAGATATGCTATCCACTACACCACGGGCCTCGATCAGTCAGAAGTCGTAATTCTCCTACATAGGGCAGAAACTAATGCCTTGAGAGGGCACCCTCGCAAATCGTGAACATGTACATTTAACTGCAATGACCACGCAGTATATTAATGTATAGAAACGACGTAAGTATAGAGGAGTGTTCTGCACACGAGGAAGAGAAATAACGAACAAATGAAAAATGAGGTAACCGCCCGGGAATCGAACCCAGGATCTTACGATTGCCGGTCAGATATGCTATCCACTACACCACGGGCCTCGATCAGTCAGAAGTCGTAATTCTCCTACATAGGGCAGAAACCAATGCCTTGAGAGGGCACCCTCGCAAATCGTGAATATGTACATTTAACTGCAATGACCACGCACGCAGTATATTAATGTATAGAAACGACGTAAGTATAGAGGAGTGTTCTGCACACGAGGAAGAGAAATAACGAACAAATGAAAAATGAGGTAACCGCCCGGGAATCGTTATTTCTCTTCCTCGTGTGCAGAACACTCCTCTTTACTTACGTCGTTTCTATACATTAATATACTGCGTGGTCATTGCAGTTAAATGTACATATTCACGATTTGCGAGGGTGCCCTCTCAAGGCATTGGTTTCTGCCCTATGTAGGAGAATTACGACTTCTGACTGATCGAGGCCCGTGGTGTAGTGGATAGCATATCTGACTGGCAATCGGAAGATCCTGGGTTCGATTCCCGGGCGGTTACCTCATTTTTCATTTGTTCGTTATTTCTCTTCCTCGTGTGCAGAACACTCCTCTATACTTACGTCGTTTCTATACATTAATATACTGCGTGGTCATTGCAGTTAAATGTACATATTCACGATTTGCGAGGGTGCCCTCTCAAGGCATTGGTTTCTGCCCTATGTAGGAGAATTACGACTTCTGACTGATCGAGGCCCGTGGTGTAGTGGATAGCATATCTGACCGGCAATCGGAAGATCCTGGGTTCGATTCCCGGGCGGTTACCTCATTTTTCATTTGTTCGTTATTTCTCTTCCTCGTGTGCAGAACACTCCTCTATACTTACGTCGTTTCTATATATATATATATATATATATATATATATATAAAGTTGGTAACTCGCTTTTGTGGAGATGCGCATATATATATATATATATATATATATATATATATATATGCGTGTGTGTGTGTGCGCGCCCGCGCGCGCGCTTGTGCAGGACAGTGATCATAAATGACTCCTAAAAATGCATATCAAAGGAAAAGCTGCAAACCCTGTAACTTACAAATGGTATACCTAATTAAGGCACATGTAAGGAACACAGGTTCGTTGTTTAAAATCGTTAAATCACTGACGTTCAAGAGGAGCATCTGCTCACCGGTTTGTATTTTAAGAGGCGTCTCTTGTGTTGATTATGACAACAATATGGAAGAAGCAAATATGTATAATTTTCAGTGGAGTTAAAAGAACAGCAATTTTTTCAAAAGACAAATATTAAGGAAAGTACTACCATATTGAGAAGTATCAGTTAGGGATAATGGACCTGTACCCACTTCATCGACAAGCCAACTGTAAGATGATTCCTAGACTTAGAAACAAATTGTACGCTGTCCGTTAAGAAACTTCAAATTTATTCTCATTTGTAAAAAGGAATATTCGAGGATATTTAATTTAAAGCTGAACTCTTCGCCGAAACTTTTGCCTCCATCTCAACCATGGACGATTCCGGTGCTGTTCCTCCATCTCCTCCATCTGACTTTACTCTGTCTGAAATTAGAATCTCTTCCAAAGATATTCTTTCTGCACTGTCTGGGGCTCAACTCTAGGAAGCCGTACGGTCCTTATGGTGTTCCTCCTGTTGTCGCTTAACCCTCCAATTATCGTCAATTGATTTAATTTCTTGCCATTCTAAAGTTTTTGAATCTGTCCTTAATAGGAAGATTCTTAAACACCTCTCTTCTCACAATCTTTTTTCAGATCGTCAGTATGGGTTCCGCAAGGGACGCTCTACTGGCGGTCTTCTTGTATACTGTATCTTTCTGACTCTTGGTCATCCTCCTTTCTGGATTTCGGTGAAACTCTTGCTATTGCGCTGGACATATCAAAAGCTTTTGATAGAGTCTGGCACAAATCTTTAATTTCCAAACTACCCTCCTTACGTTTCTCTCCATCTATCTGTGCCTTCCTCTCTAATTTCCTTTCTGTCCAATCTATAGCTGCGGTTGTAGTTGGTCACTGTTCTTCTCCTAAAGCTATTAATAGTGGTGTTTCTCAGGGTTCTGTCCTGTCCTGTTACCCATTATTTTCCTTTTATTTATCAATGATCTGTTAAGTTGCATTTCCTGTCCTATCCCCTCCTATGCCGATGATTCCACTCTTCACTTCTCCACCCGCTTTCCAAAACGTCCCTCAACAGTCACTCCATACTTCGCGTAGAATGGCTATGGTACATCTGACCTCTGATCTTTCTGCTCTCTCTGATTGGGGCAAAGAAAACGTTGTGGCTTTTACTGGCTCAAAAACTTAGTTCCTCGATCTGTCTACTCGTCACAATCTTCCACACGACTATCCCCTTACCTTCAATAATATACAATTCAAGCCTTCCTCTTCTCTTAACATTCTTGGCGTTTCCTTTTCTCGTGATCTTTCCTGGAAAGATCACATATACTCTCTTTCGAAAACACCTTCTGAGAGGTTAGGTGTGCTGTACCGCCTCCGCGGTTTCTTCACCCCGCTCAATTGCTGTCTCTGTATAGGGGTTTTATCCGCCCCTGTTTGGAGTGCGCTTCTCATGTGGTGGGGGGCTCAACCAACACAGCTCTACTTGACAGGGTGCAATCAAAGGCTTTTCGTCTCATCAATTCCCCGCCTCTTAATGACTGTCTTCAATCTCTCTCTCTTTGCCGTAATGTTGCCTCACTCTCTCTTTACTATCGCTATTATAACGTATAACGGACACTGCTCTTCTGAACTCTCTAACTGCATGCCTCATCATTTAAGGAGAGCACGCAGCACCAGACTTTCTACACAGTCTCATTCCTTTTCTCTCCAACTCTCTACTGCAAGGGTTAATCGGTATTTTCAATCTTTCATCTACTCAACCGGTGAACTCTTCCCCAATCCATCTTTCCCCCTGTGTATGACCTCCACTCTTTTAAACGCAGAGTGTCAAGGCATCTCGAAAACCCTGACCTTTATTTTGGCTCTCTTATTTTTCTATTAGAGGGTGGCGTTTTTGTGGGCATTCGCCCTTGTCCCCTCCTTCCTGCATAAATATAAAGTATTTAAAATGATTAAAAGTTCTGATAATGTCGATACCGAAAAATATTTTCCCTTCAGAAATGCGGATAAAATTCGCCGTAATGGTCTCAAATTAGTGCGTAAACATTTTAATTCTGATGAAGCTAAACATTTTTTTTTCAATCGTTAGATAATTTGTGAAATGGATTGCGAGCCAACGTATTTCAAAGTAATTCGATCGAATCCTTTAAAAAGAGACTAGATGCTTATCTTGCCTTAAACCCCGAGTTGGAAGCATTTGTTAGCACGTAAAAGTATTGCAGAATTTTCACTCGGATTCCTTCTTCTCTAATTTAAAATTCTCACTTTATCTTTACATTTCTTTCTTTCCTTTCAAGCTCTTTTTTTTTCTGCTTTCCTTGGAAACTTTCACTCGTTTTTAAATTTTCTTACTTCTCTTAGCCTTCCTTCTTAAACAGACAGCCTCGTAGGGACCAGCTGGTCTGTTGCTGTTTGGTGTCCTTTGTATTCTTTTGTAAGACCAAAACGTCGACACTCTAAAACACTAACAACCTAACCTAACTATCTTAACCTAATCTAACTTAATCTGACCTTATAATAATTTGTCGATAGAATGTCAAGGCGATGAGATGTCGTAAGGCCTGGGATAGTTTAGAAATTAAAAGCTAAAAGTGTTAATACACTCGTTAAAAAGATAGATTATATATTAGAATGAGTCATTTTGAAAAAAACTGGTATCATTTATAAGAGTTTCATTACCAGTCTTTCACCATCCAAATCTGCTTACTAACAGGGTTTTTATTGGTTTTGTGTGAAAGGTAATTAATTAATTAATTAATTAATTATATAGCTTCCTTTTGACATTTCATTAGACTCACCACATTTCTTATGGTTCTCCATTATAAAATACCTATTTGCTCCTACTAAAGAATTCTATTTCATTATTTAATTTAATAATATATTTTGCTATTTTGCTGTTTATCTTTTTGCTTACAGTATTGATTTGGATAAATGTTGTTTTGATATACAGGGTGTTTCTAAAGTAACCATCTATTTTGGTGAAATAGGGGGATTTTAAACAATTGTTATATTGGCATAATGGTATGTGCATTGTTATACAAAATTCATGTATTTATAATATTTCAATTGCTTTACACGATTTTTTGTTAATTATTTTATTTTATTTTCAGACCCATATCATTGATGATGAATGTGCAAGAACGGGTTTATGTAGTAACATGCAGGATAAAAGGCATGAAGTGCAATGAAATTAGAGAAAAGTTTGAGAGAAGGTTTCGTAAAACAGGCCCTAGAGACCAGGCTATTCGCGAATTAGTAAACAAATTTATGAGGACTGGATCTGTGCATGACGAGCGTAGATCTGGACGGCCAAGAAGATCTCACGAAAGAATCGAATCTGTTCAAGAAGCATTCGAAGAGGATCCACAATTATCGATCGGAGGGCATCCCACAGATTAGAAATTCCACAAACAACGGTTTACAGAATTCTACGTTATGATTTAAAGAAAAAGCCATACCACATTCAAGTGTTCCACAACTTACAAGAAGAAGATTATCCACGAAGAGCAACAATGTGTGCCGAGCTTACAAATATATATATATATTTTCATGTTTTAAAGGTGTTTTTTTTATAATTCATATTATTTCGCAAATAGATGGTTACTTTAGAAACACCCTGTACTATATATATATATATATATATATATATATATATATATATAGGATGAATTTCACAATAAACACGTGAAATGAATGAATGCTGCAAACCCACAAGGAAAAAGAAAAACGATTCCAAGGTCTTTCGTGTATTCAAAGCTACACCTCGTCAGGGTGTAGCTTTGAATACACGAAAGGCCTTGGAATCGTTTTTCTTTTTCCTTGTGGGTTTGCAGCATATATATATATATATATATTGATACACACAGACCGTGCATGGAACAAGGAACTCTTCTGAAAAAATTTAATCCACTATAGTCCAAATAAGTAATGGTAAATGACAAACACTATAGTTTTTTCTTTTTCATAATGTTAGCTGAATCCTATCTGCTTTGCAGGTAGCTCGTGAGGGAAGCTATATTTTTGAGGCCTCTTTGCGAGTGACCCGTTGCCCACGTCGGCTAACATCATGAAAAAGAAAAAACTAGTGTTTGTCATTTACCATTACTTATTCGGACTATAGTGGATTTAATTTTCCTAGAAGAGTTTCTTGTTCCATGCACGGTCTGTGTGCATCATGAAAGAGCCTCAGGGGACCATTCTGAGTTCAGTCCCATATATATATAAATATATAGTGGCGCTCATAAGTATAGAGAAATATTTCAGTTAGATTCGTCCTTATCTTTTGTACCATGCATAGTTATTAAAAGTTTAACGTTCGTTTGGAAAAATTAACAAATAAAAAATTTAGTTCAACTGCAATATACTGTATAATGTAAAATATCAAAGAATTTGAGGGAAAAAAAATTAAAAGTAAAAAGTTTTCATACATTTATTTACAAAAATATTTAATACTTTGTGTATACACCTTAGGCTTGGAGAATTAAAAAAATTTTCATTAGTTCGTTGTGTATTGATTAGAGACTGTTGGCATTCCTGAATTCTAGAATTTTCTCTGTGAATCTTCATGGAAAAAAGATGACTGTACAAGCCATTCGTAAGCAATTAGTCGTGGTGGTGAAGAGCTGTCTACAGATCTTAAGAGATCTGTTATTGTTGCACACGAGGCTGGAAAGAGTTATAGGAGGATAGGAGAAGAACTTCGAATTCCATTTACGACGGTTGCTGCAGTTATAAAGAAATGGAAACGCTTTGGAACAATGAAAACTCTATGAAGGTGTGGACGACCTTGCAATATTTCAGAACGTACACCTCGACGGATTGGAAGAATGGCTGTGCGAATCCACGCGTGACTACAAGTGATATTTGCCAAACATTAAGACTGTCTAAGATCGATGTACATCGTACATTGAGAAAGAATAGTTTGCATGGAAGAGTTGCACGAAGAAAACCTCTGCTACGAAAAGCCCACAAAGAAGCTCGTTTAAAATACCCTAAGGATCATCAAAATGTTCTCTGTCCAGACGAGACCAAAATTGAATTATTCAGAAACAACGAGCAACGATCCTTCCTCCGGTTAAACATTGTGGTGGTAGTTTGCTTCTCTGGGGATGCTTTAGTGTTTCTGCTCCAGGAAAGCTTGTTATCAGTGGAATCTTAACTCTGTGTACATAGAAAATAAATATATACAGTGATTACAAAGTACTTTTGCAGTTTTAAATTTTAATAGTTATTGATGTACACATGATAGAAACAAACCCTAAACTACACATGAAAGCATAATTATTAAAGTTTTTAACACACTCATTACAAATATCTAGGCCTCAACATAACCGCCATCTTTCTCGATACATCCTTCAATCTGATTTTCCAAAGACCGGAACAGTTTCAATAAAAAAATCAAGTATTCCCCTGGGTTGACACTCCGAGTTGATACTCTGATGAGGCAACATTCCACATTAGTGGCAAAGTCATTTTGGGGACAAAGAAACCTCATGAAGTCTGGCAACATGAGAGAGAATCACCAAAAATCAGTGTCTGGTGCGCGCTCGGAAAGTCACGCATCACTGGTCCTTTCTTTTTTGAAGAACCAATAGTCAGTGGGAAACATTACCTTGCAATGTTGCAGAATTTCTTTATCCCTGAACTAAGATGATTGAATCTTTCACATAGCACCTTCTTTCAGCAAGATGGTGCTCCCTGCCACTGTGCTTTGAATGTGTAAAAGTTATCGAATGAAGTCTTCCCAGCCACGTTGATCGGTAGAAGTTGATCAGTTGCTTGACCACCTTGTTCACTTGAACTGTCCCCCCATTGGACTATTTTTTATGGGGCTATGTTAAAAGTGTTGTTTACTCATTAAAACCACATTCTTCGGATGAACTTTTGCCCAGGATTACAAATGCAATTCACGAAATCACCCAGCAACAACTGGAGAATGTTTTCATATCTTTGGAAAATCGGATTGAACCATGTATCGAGAAAGATGGCGGTTATCTTGAGGCCTAGAAATTTTTGATGTAGTATGTTAAAAACTTCAATAATTATGCTTTTATATGCCGTTTACAGTTTGTTTCTATCATGTGTACATCGAAAGTTATTAAGTTTAAATTTGCACGACTTTGTAACCACCCTGTGGTTTCAGTAACTTACTTTTTATATGTTGCAAAAACAAAAGAATATTATATATGTATATTTAAAATATATAAAATATACTTCCTTTTAATTAAACGTAGACCTACAGGTTACAGCAGAGGCTTAATACCTTTTTCATACCAAAACTATAGTTAACTATATAGTCAATAAAATAATTTTTGAAACAGTAAAATGTCCAGCATCCCTGTAAAAATTATAAAAGATTTTATATTAATTACTGTTAGGCCTAGGCCGCAGCGTAGTGTTTCTCAACCTTTTTGTGCTGGCGACCCCCTTCAAAAAAAAAAGATTCGTGATCACCCTTCCTTTAATGATGATGTAGCACATACTTCGGCTGCAAAAACGTCTCTCGAATTATCTCCCACGTGACGATGGAAAGCTTAGTAAGTGGATACTCAGTCCGTTCAATAAAGGGTGATAGAGTATGTCGAACTTGCAAAACACCAGCACGATACATTAATTGAAATTTCTTCTGACAAGAACCTTTTTTAGTTTGAAAAATATAAATATGAATTTTTATATTTTGGATTTGATATGTTGTACGTGACTTTTGAATGTTAATGCTTGCAGCTCATGGTTCAACACAGTGGTTTTAATGTGACTGAATGGGAAGCGATTAGGTATGCTGGAAAATCACTGAAGGACATGTTAATGCTACTGAATGCTTATCCCTTGAGAATCGCCTTCTCTCAGTGTTCCAATGCAGTTGAAAACACACGCTGCAAGATGATTATGTCGCATGTCACTCCTTCAAAACCACCACTTAATGGAAGAGGCTCACATCTGGACATCGAGAAGCTCTTCTTAAGCGGAGAAAAAGGGATTCAATACAGTATATGTCTTCGGTCGGTTCTCCTCTTTTTGTATGGCCGAATGTTTTTAATCACTTTAGATCACAATTACTTATACTTTGCCATTAAAATTTGGGTCAACTTAATATTGTTCGAACTGTAAACCTTTGGATAGCCTAATACGTGGTAGTGTGGCGATATTACACTTGCCTCTAGGCTCCGACTCGTAGGCCTAAAATTACTGATGTTGTGTGTGTGTGTGTGTGTGTGTGTGTGTGTGTGTGTCATGATACAGTAAAATCGTGTTTTAATATTACGATAAACCTGTTAACTTTAGTTCAATGTGTTCTTGATGAACGGCTTTCCAAAGCCTGTCCCACGGCCCCAATTTTCGAGTTGTTCTAACTTACTCTTCGTGTTTTCGCAGGATATCATGCTCACTGATCGCGCGTCTTTCCCAGGATTTTAGACGCCTGAATTCAATGGTTTTTACAGCGAATCCAAACTCTATTATTTATGCTTTAATAGTGAATTTTTTTTTTATAATTACAATACTAAATTAATAATAATTACTGTATGGAAACAATTGGCAATAACACTTCATGTCATGCCTTGTTGACGTCATAAGTGCGGTGAGATGTGACGTCAACGAATGCGTAATGAGTAGATATTAGAATATTACTGGCAGTAAGGAATCACGCGATTAGAAATTGCCCTGAGCGAATGCACTTGGAATAATGACTTTATTGTTTTTTCATAATGTTTAGCAATCGAAGCCCGTCATTATTTATCGGTTGGAGATAGATGCGTAATAACGTCACACGAGTTAAAGCTTAAATTTGTCTCTAATCTCATCGAAGTTTCTCCATATTAAATTTATATTACTTTATCAAATACTTCGATTTTTCCAATCACAACCCTGACGTGAACCTGCTTCGTCCCTCGCGAAAACGGAGATCTTGACGTGGAGTTTCTCATAACAGAGAATCTCATTGTTTCATCCGTAAGACTTGTCTCAACTCGTCCTTATTGAGGCCCGTGAAGAAGCTGCTTCATAGAAAGTCTTTTTTTTTTTTTTTTTACTAACTCCAAAGTGATTATGATGGTATATGACATTTTATATGCATGCTGTAATAAATTTTACCTTCATTAAAAGCGCGTTCATTTTATTGTGATACCAATCAGTCTAAATTTTATTTTTCGTCCGGCAAAAAATAAGTGCAGTTCTACTTGGGTTTCCGCAAATTAAACAGAAGTGTATGAAAGCTAACTTTAACGTACTTAATTTCATTTTTGCCCTCTCGTATCGAGATTTAGAAATGCCAATTTTCAAAATTTGATTCGTCTATTGGAGTAGCGTTATGGGTAGTGCTTGTTTATTATTTGTCGTTTCCTGTATCTTCTATTTCCGTCGAGGGAATTTTCCTCCGTGGAAGAGAGGAGAGGAAAATAAATATAAGAAGGATCGCATACCTTGAGGGAGGTATTCGACGCCAGTATTAGCATATCAAAATCCATAACCTCAGAGAGAGGCAGAGGACGGAATGCAAATGCCAAGATGCGTTTAATGCAATTTCCAAATTGAACGGTTTTTTTTTATCGGTATTGGATTATGATGCGTTGTTTTTATGTTTATTTTCTGGTTGTACGTAAGCAAAGTCGAGATTTTAATGCGCCTTTTAAGGTGTAGAGAGATGATTCCCTAAAAGTACAATGAACTGCTTTTAACCATTAAAAGATTAAAAAACTCCTGACATCAATGAAAAGTTTGGTAATGCTCAAACGAAGTGGAACATTTCTGATTATTAAATTAATAATTAATTAATATCAGTGGTCGCATCAGATCGTCCCGTTTACTTGATTATTTCGTCGCCCCAACCTTCGTCGAGAATAGCTACCGTCAGCTAGGAAAATATTTTCATCCCTTAGAGTTTCTTTCTTTTCCTCGAAGGACGACCTCGCCATTTTGTCAATGACCAAGATTGATGGGGTCTTAAAAGCAATAGCGGAATCTCTGCTTTCTTACGTGCATTTAAGAGAATGAAACGCTTCATCGAGCGGCCGTTCACATTTTATTTGTGAAATCGACGTTTCGTTTCTTACATGTATACGTCCTTAACAATTTTGGTTATATAATATATATATATATATATATATATATATATAAGTGCGTGTGAATGACTGCATGTTATTTTGCTAGGTAGGTTGTTCGTTTCCCAGACCGATTCCTTGTAATGAACAAATTGCGTATACACACGTGTATGAATACATTGCCCTATGTAAGATTTAATTAAGCATAATAGTTTTAGTGTGTATATAACATTGTAAGGAAATTAGGCCATCCACACGAACATTTCCGTGAAAAGGTTTCATTAGCGAAGTAAGATTTCGGCAACCCTTGTTAATATTCTAAAATGAATGGTCTCTCTTCATTCTAATGTCATATTTAAAGTTTACTTTTCATTATATATATATATATAATATATAATATATATATATATATATATATATATATATATATATATATATTAACGTAAAGAACGACGCTTGTATAGGAGATATTCCGCGGAAGACGAGAGAGAGAGAACGAAACAAATGAGGTAACCACCCGGGAATCGAACCCTGGATCTTCCGATTGCCGGTCAGATGCGATAACCATTACACCATGGGCCTCACTCTTCCAAATGCCGTAATTCTTCTACATACTCGCAGAAACCAATGCCCCAAGGGGGCACCTCCCGCATGCCGTAACATTATATACATTTAACTGCAAACACACAGTATAATTAACGTAAAGAACGACGCTTGTATAGGAGATATTCCGCGTCTGACCGGCAATCGGAAGATCCTGGGTTCGATTCCCGGGTGGTTACCTCATTTTTTCATTTGTTTCGTTCTCTCGTCTTCCGCGGAATATCTCCTATACAAGCGTCGTTTCTTTACGTTAATTATACTGCGTTTGCAGTTATATATATATTAGGGTGACACTTATTTTCGAAAGTTTGAATTTTTATCGGGACGGCGCGTTTCTGGTTCCATTTTGTCAAAATATATCGTGTGTAAATTATTTTTTAAATAAAACAATATTTAGAACTGCCTCAATACGGTCAAAGTTTGTATATTTTCTCGAAAAGTAGAAATTTAGATCATGATGTTCTATGCCTCTAGCAAATAAAATATCACTTCTAGTTTGTTCAAGCTACTAATCTTGACCTAAAACATATAACTGGACTTCATACTTTCAACTCTAGGTCCCCCTCAACTCGAGTATTAGCCCCTCAAGGGGGGGGGGGATCATGGGCGCCCATCTCCCTCTCATTGTTGCCTACTTTGCAGAGGTCACGGTGGACTTGCGGGCGGTTGGGAAGTCACAGCGGTGCTTCTCGACCACTTGTAAGAGGAACTGCCTTTGGTCTTCACTCTTGGTAAGGGCCAGGTTGAAAGACTGCATCAACGCCACCCCGCGCTCCGCGAAGTCATTGACAACTTGAAGGGCCTGGACTCGGCGGGATGCGGCGATGAAGGCTGGGTCCGTCCGCCACTCCTCCGGATCCTTGAGCAGGAAGGCGGTGCTGATGTCCAGAACCTTGAAGAACTCCTTTGATGTAGTCGTTGTGAACTTGGCCAATGTATTGTTGGCGATTGAGGCGGTGGACAGGTCCACATTGATACGCCGCGGGGGATCCTCCGATCCTTCCTCTTCTTCCATCGCTTTAATCATCTCCCGCTTTGTCGCCAAGTCGATACCCTCGTCGAAGATGGCCAGGGTGACGAGGCGCTCGCTCAAGTACCATAGGTGCCTGGCGAAGACTGTCGCCGTCGCCTTGGCCACCGCTGAGTCCGGATAATAGACGAGGGCCTTGAGCAGCGCGAGGTCCGCGGCTGGGGCCGTTGCCGGGAGCGGCGCTTTGTACCAGGCCGTCACGTAGATGGACACGGCGAAGATGGTGAATCGCCGGATTCCAGCCGCTTCGCCTGACGACATCTGAAACTGTTCCCGGAACAGGAACAGTTTGATGGCATAGATGACTTTTGCCATCCAGCGCGCGCGATGGAAGGCGCCGGGACGAGCGAACCGGGCACCCCGCTTGTTCGGACCGCCCAGCACAATTACAGAGAGCTCCAGAAGTTCCCTGTAGTCATCACGTGGATGTTGACGTCGAGGAGGCGGCTGAATTCGATCAGCAGGTCGTCGCGGGCGTCCTTCAGGTGCTGCGGCATGGTTCCATCCTCGAAGGGCTTCGCTTTGGTTTGATCGATGAAGTCCCACTGGGCGGCGAATCGTTTGAACAGGAGGATGTCAGGACCAGTAGAGGGACCGAGGCACGCCGTGAATGCCTTCTCGCACACCAGTTCGTGGATGTGGTGGCGGCAAGCCAAATGAAGCACTGTCTTCTCGAGTTTCTGCTCAATGATATAGCAAGCTCCTCCTGAGAGTCCTGTGTTTGAGGCGGTGGTGTCAAAAGAGAGGGCACAGATCCGTCCCTTGATGTCCCAATCCTCGAGGGCAGAGAGGACGGCTTCCGCCATGGCGCGGCCGGTGCCGTCGGGGAGGCTGGGCACACCAGAAGCTTGTCGACGTTCTCCCCAGACCAGAACTGGAAGGCGATCTTCAGCAGGGCCTCCGTCAGCCGCTGGTACGATTTTCCCGTCCCAGTGAACGGTCAGCGGCACAGTAGGATGGAAGGCTGCCTTCATTTCCGCTGCTGCCATAGCACGGAACTTTGCTCGGTCGCGGCGGGAGGATTCGCGGTTCAAGACCAGCTCCTCAGGGTCGTGGCCCAAGCTCCTCGCAGCCGCCGACAGCAAAAAAACACCTTCTCGGTCGGTAAGTTTCGTCCGATCCATCGCTGCGGAGAGATCAGGGGTGATCATCTTTTTCGACGCGCGGAATCGCTTGGGTGGTAAAGGGGTCGTAGATGCTTCTGCATTCGACGTGGACGGGCCCGGGAGAGAGAGTTCTCTTCTTCTTTCGGCGACGACGCCGTGTCGGTGACCGAGTCGGGCTGCTTGCACCTGAGCTGGAGCTCGATGCCAGTTCGACGAGTTCTTCTCGGCTCTCTCTGTTCGCCCTTTCATCATCTTGCCGGCGGCTCCTTTCCGCTTCCTGTCTCCTCGCACGCTCCTCCTCAGTGTGCAGCGTCATGTCAGTGTGGAGGAGATGCGGCCGCGCCGCACCTCGGCCCTTTGTCCCGTCAGGAACTCCCTGTCCTCTTCGATTGTGATCATCGACATCGCCTGTTCGTGTGCGATGTCGAAGAGGCGGTCAAGGGATGAGAGGAACTCGGCCTCGTTCCTGATTTGGGTCACAGTGCGCCGTTTCGAGTTCTTGTTCAGAGCCCGCCACTTCTCGTACATTCGGAGAACCTTGTCCCTTGCGCGTTGGTCTTTCTGCGTAGGAATACGGGACCGCTCCCAGAATTCCTTGACTGCGGTCACTGTCTCAGCGGCTGCTTCCTTGATCGGCTTCTTGACGTCAAGGTGAAGGTGGAAAAAAGTACTGAAGCGCCTGCTTTCCCGTAGGCAGCATGCTTCCTGTGATGCTGTGGTCCACGGTCCCCAGGAGATAGACTGCTGTTTTAGATCTTGTTGCCGAAGCCATCACGTCGTTTTAGAACTCACTGAAAAAGAGAATGAAACACTGTTAGTGTTGGCAAAACTCGTCCCAACCCATTTTCTACTTAGAATAACATGTTCTTTCGCCTGTATCAATATTTGGATAAACTCGTGTTACACCCTGTATAATACCTCATTTTAGTCTTCTGTACACCAGTGCGGAAGACTAAACCAACGACTCTGACCGTCCGTCTGTCTGTCTGTTATCATTTTTCAACTCAGAAACTACAGCAGCTATCGAAACGAAAACTGACATGATAACAGAACGCCATGAGTACTTTCGACAAAAAGTATAAACTTTGACCTCGTTGAGGCAGTTCTAATTATTATTTTATTTCAAAAATATTTTACACACAATGTTTTTAGACGGAATGACACCAGAAGTGCGCCCGTCCTGATAGAAATTCCCAAAAAATGAAAAACACCCCAAATAAGTGGCACCCTAATATATATATATATATATATATATATATATATATATATATATATATATATATATATATACACACACACACAACACACACACACAGTATATATAATTATATATATATATATATATATATATATATATCGTATTATAATTATAATATGCACTGCATAGATGCGCTGTAAACTTTTTTTTAAACGTATCGTGTTAGTCGTTCATAGGAAATTTTCCTTTTTGTTTCATTCAATAAAACTGCTTGAACCTGATGACTGAATGAAAGTACGGGAGGCATCTCCGTGTAGTCAAGCCGACGTTCAGATTCGATCGATTCCCATCTATCGCTCGACTTAAACCCAGATTTGGACCAATTTGGATTGATAGGTCTTGAATTTATGTCAGATTGAGTCTATAATTTCCCCGAGTCGGGTAAGTTAGGGTGAGCAGAAAGGGTTTAAAACGCTTATCCCGACTGGAGTTTCTCTCGGGGTATAGCGTGAATTTATTAACTTCAAAATGAATCTTCAATTTAACCCTAACTTCTGCACTTCCTTGTTTCCTTCGAACTTCGCTCTACTCCCTGACTTATAAACGGGAGAGGAAGGGGACAGTGCTAATTATTATTAATACGTCAATAGAATAAGTTATTACTGTCTATTGTTCTTTTAATGTTGTAGACTTTTGGCGCTTATTTATTTCCAAATTATACAGTTTTCAGCACAGTGAGAAATAGGGGACAATAATGTGTTCCATCTGAACTCAGCATTTTACTTACTTTAAATTAGTAGTAATGCGATGACGGATGAAAAGCTGTTGTTTTCCCCTAAATACACAACCCTGGCTGCGTACCACCAAAATGTCGCAGTTGAGTATGTACATTATATGAATCCAGCACTATAGGTAATTGTAAGGACCGTATGCCCTTTAGTGAAAGTATAATATCCTTGGTTATTGGAAAAGCAACGTGTTACCATTTCTCCCGTTTAAGGAAGCAAAGAACATCTGTTATAAATAAAAGATGCGCGCAAAGTATTTCGGTTGTTATGAAAGTTTTTATTTACTTTCCCTTTTTCCCTTCCATCCTCAGAGTCCATCATTCCTTCGCTCTTAATGACTCCCTGCCGTGCTCTCTCTGTATTTGCTATCTTAAATTTATTAGTGATGCACCTTAATGTACTGATATATATATATATTATATTGTAGCATCATCTTCGGTACATATACATTGTAAAAGAGAAATAAATTTTTTTAAAGTTTCCAATGAATAGGTGAAATGAGAGCGACACAAAATGCGCATCATTCTTGGCCGTTCCGTTAATGAAACTCATTCCGATCAAGGAAGGTTTCCCTGCGAACGTCGATGGAGCCTAAAAGCTCAGTGGATAACGTTTCATTTGGCCCTTCACCCCTTCCTCTCCTCCGTCTTCCATCCCCCAAAATAACCCGAAGGACCTAAAGAACGTACTCGCGCTTTTCCTTTATATACCGAAGGGATTAGCCAAGTTTTCTAACGTTATTCCTTCGTGCGCCAACCTCTTGTTTTCTCGCTTCTAACCCGCAGGGAAAGAAAATTGGCAAAGATAGATTATGCGAAAATTTTTATGCGAGATTCTAATTTTAATTACGTAGAAAAGATATTGTAAAAGTTTATAGGGTTCATCCCTAATTACCGAACCATTTATATAATCTGTACGAAACTAGAGGTGGGGAAAGATACATTTTACCGCCAGTTGTGGTATAATTATAAGTGCATTAAGATATATTGAATGCAGTTTCCTGGTTTGAAATTTCATCGGTTAAAATCGTCCAGGGGCCTTCACTGGGATTGAATATTAGCGACACGCTAACTGTGAAGGGATTAATGTAATCATGGCAATGAGTTAACAATTATCATAATTTGTTCAGTTTGTAATTTTTTGTTTTTATTCATTCGTTTCACTCACTCATTTTCAGAAAAAATATAACTTTCAAATTATCAGTTTTTCCTTATTTTTATTTTACATAAATCTGTATTCTGTAATCTAATGAGGTTCATTGTAGCGATTACAAATGTTTGGGTACATTTTGGCTTCACCTCAGTGTATCCTGACTTTTGTAATCGACTCTCTTTCATGACCAATTTTATGTTTTTGGACTCGGAAGTTAGTCTCAGGAGATGGAAAGATAGTAAAGGCATGCTGCTTATTACTTCTTACGTAAGATTCAGTATCAGGTACAGAGGGTTGACAAAAGTAAATAGACACCGCGATGATTGTCCTCAAGAACGGATGGCAAAGCTCATCAATGGGATGAATGCCAGAACGTGTTAGCTTTACGTAATGCAAAGGTGAAAGCAACACGATTCTAACTATATTGATTCAATAAATCTGTTACTATTTACTGACTTTTATTGTCAAATCAATAATTATGGAAAAAACGAAGTGTCTATTTAGTTCTGTCAACTGTCTGTATGAACCTTTGTTGAAACACTTTATTTTGGGGTTTTGCCCACTTATTTAGGAATTTCTTTTATTCCCAAGAAAGTGTGTGTGTGTGTATATATATAAAGAACGACGCTTGTATAGGAGAAC
This sequence comes from Bathynomus jamesi, assembly GCA_023014485.1. Lineage (NCBI taxonomy): Eukaryota > Metazoa > Arthropoda > Malacostraca > Isopoda > Cirolanidae > Bathynomus > Bathynomus jamesi. The sequence goes on along the minus strand of JAJOZX010000201.1, from coordinate 496,879 downwards.
ATTCCGCGCAAGATGAGGAGGGAGAACGAACAAATGAAAAAATGAGGTAACCACCGGGGAATCGAACCCGGGATCTTCCGATTGCCGGTCAGATATGATAACCACTACACCATGGTCCTCACTCGATCAGAAGTCGTAATTCTCCTACATACGCGCAGAAACCAATGCCCCGAGGGGGGCACCTCCCGCATGCCGCGCCTATATATACATTTCAACTGCAAAGAACACGCAGTATAATTAACGTAAAGAACGATGCTTGTATAGGAGAACATTCCGCGCAAGATGAGGAGGGAGAACGAACAAATGAAAAAATGAGGTAACCACCCGGGAATCGAACCCGGGATCTTCCGATTGCCGGTCAGATATGATAACCACTACACCATGGTCCTCACTCGATCAGAAGTCGTAATTCTGCGCGTATGTAGGAGAATTACGACTTTTGATCGAGTGAGGACCATGGTGTGTGGTTATCATATCTGACCGGCAATCGGAAGATCCCGGGTTCGATTCCCGGGTGGTTACCTCATTTTTTCATTTGTTCGTTCTCCCTCCTCATCTTGCGCGGAATTTTCTCCATACAAGCGTCGTTCTTTATGTTAATTATACTGCGTGTTCTTTGCAGTTGAAATATATATATATATATATATATATATATATATATATATATATATATATCATGCAAGGTGACGTGGTCATTATGTGTTAATTTGTATGCAAAATCAAATAAGGAAATGACATTTCCTTTCGTAAAAATAAATAACTTTTTTTCCACGAAAGAAATGTTTGGTTCTCCTGCTTCCTCTGTTTTTTACCCTTTATATAATATATGTATCTAAAGTTGTAGCTGTTATGAATGAGGTTAAAAAACCCCTTCCCCCGTACAAAAAAAATAAAGTTTTATAAATAATCTCAATTTAAACTTTATTTAGATTTTATCTTATAATAATTTTTCGCATAAATGGAGAAAAAGGTCGTTCGGCGACAGTCCCATTTGAATAGTGATGGGACGATTAATCGGAATCGAGAATCGGAAGAATCGAGCATTTTTCAGGAATCGGAATCGGAATCGAGAGAATTGTACCATGATTTCCGATTCTTAAAACGATTCTTTAACTTTTAATTGAACCAGTTTTGCAATGTAAACTTTAAAATTTAAATGAAAGAGGATAACAAATTTGATTTTTATTGTATTGTAGCTATACATTAAAACATGTATATCCATGATGTGTATTGTGTAATCAAGAAGATTAAAATGAATTGTTACAACTTACAGTTGATTTTTATTTTTAAACCAATCTATTATAATTTATAATTTATATTACCATACTCATAATGTAAATAGTTAATCTTACCAGAGTAAAATATGACAATTTCCAGAAAAACAAGTATAGAATTATATTTAAAAATATTGAGAATCGGAATCGGAATCGAGAATCGTATCGGAATCGAGACTTTTTAGTGGTATCGGAATCGGAATCGGAATCGTTAAAAATTTTGGTATCGTCCTATCACTACATTTGAACTAAAATACAAACTCTTTACACTGACCCCAAAAACTGTACCCATTATTCTAATCACTCGCATTTAAAAAGTGGGTACATTTTAGGGGGTCCCACTCCATATATCGTAGCAGCAGGGTAGTTTGGTCTAAACCATTTGGTTAAAACGAAGTTGTTGGTTTTTTTTTTTCCCAAAATTTATAGAATTTCCAAAATTTACCAAGAGGATTTAAATATACGAAACATCTCATCTCACATTGTTAAATATGTCAGAAATACCCATCTTCCAACTGCCAAATCGAAAGAAGCTGGAAGAAAGGAACTAATACTACCACTAGAAACACGATGGAACACACTTACATTATGCCTAGAGACAAATCTGCAAAACTGGCATATTTTAATCACTTATTACCAACACACTCAAGTTATGGATTCTTCTCTTTCAAGTAAATAATATATTGCAAAAATTGCAAATGAACAGTGCAAAACTAATTGAAGCAATTGAAACCTGGAAACCAGTAAAAAGTCGGTTGGAATTCCTTCCATCGGCTTATTTTAAGTTCTAAATCAGAGACGTAGAAACGATTTATGATTTTTATTTCTCAGCTCGTATGGCTGTTCCTAGCTCTCATAGCATGAAGTCTTCTCAAGAGGCGGAAGATGATGCTTTGAAATTAGCACAAATTTAAAAAAAATATTTTGCCAATATTGTTCTACTTTTAACAAGTCATATTTGTTCAGTCAGAATTTCTCTGCTAACAAATGTGACTCCGTGTAACTGGTGGAAATCGCTACAAGTATTTTTCACAGCAACGTCGTCAACTGCGAGGGTAGAAAGGAATTGAATTGAATAACCGTTATTAATAATAAAATAAATACATTCTTTTCAATTTACAATGACATGAATAAATTGTGAAGCTCGACTAATTATTTTATTTAATTTAATTTAATTTTATTTAATTTTTCTTCATGTGTGTCAATGCACTCTGAGATGAGAGATAGGCTTGGTGCGCATAAAGCAGGAAAGCTTGTGTTCTTGCATTATATACACCTTTGGTTAGCTTCCGCCCGAATTGTTCATTCTGACGAAGGTAAAGCTTTTCACTCCATCTTAGACCTACAGTTTAACGTGGAATCCGAACCACGCCCCACCAGCAGCCCAGCGTCTTAGGCCACCCAGGGTACCCATTTATCTTCCAACCACTTTCTTTATTGTGTGGAAGGATGAACAGCTGGGTTTTGCTGCGCGCCGGCTGCAATCACCGGGTCTCGAACCCGGGGCCGATGGATTCGCAGTCAGCGACGCTAACCACTACACCACCGAGGCGCAGTTTTATATATATATATATTATATATATATATATATATATAAACTTTGATTGCATTTACCACAATAATATAATATCACCCAAACCCGCAGGGAAAAAATTATAAAACAGCGTTTAAAAAGCTAATTAATTTCGGCCGGTCACAACCAAGCCCTTTTCAAAGCCATAAACTAGTTAAAAGTCTAAAGCTGAAGTTAAATGACTATGTTAAGGCATATCACGGACAGAGAGATGGTGGCTGTCGGACATCTGGCAGTTGGCAAAGGCAAAATATTCTGGGAAATTAAATCCATTACAGTTCAAATAAGTAATTGTAAATGACAAATACTATAGTTTCTCTTTTTCATGATGGAAGGCCCAACGTGGGCAGCGGTTACTCGCAAAGAGGCACCAAAATATAGCTTCCCTCACCAGCTATCTGCCAGGTAGATAGGATCCAGCTTTGGGACAGGATCTAAGGTTTACAGCTATACCTAGCCTACTATATTCAGACCCTCAATATACGCAAGGAACTCGTTGCATTCACGTCGGATTGAATGCATCAAAGAAAAAGGGGTAACTATTGTATTTTTAGTCAAAAACCAAAACTTAAACCTCAACTGGGAATTTGAGCGTCCACTTTTCAAGGCACATAACACGTCCGTTTAATGTGATACAACTTAGAATGGTCCCCTGAGAAACTTTTATGTTACACACAACGTGGACAACGGGTTACTCGCAAAGAGGCCCCAAAATATAGCTTCCCTCACCAGCTATCTAACCCCGAGATGCTGTCCCAAAGCTGAATCCTATCTGCTTGGCACATAGCTGGTGAGGGAAGCTATATTTTGGGGCCTCTTTGCGAGTAACCCGTTGCCCATGTTGGGCCTTCCATCATAAAAAGGAAAAACTATAGTATTTGTCATTTACCATTACTTATTCGAACTATGTATAGTGGATTCAGTTTCCCAGGAGAATTTCTTGTTCCATGCACGGTCTGTGTGCAACATATATATGTATATATGCCTACACTTTAATAAACTCAAGGTCATTCAGGCATATCAATAAGTTTTAAGGATATTAAAACTTTTTTCAAAGAAATACTAAAAAAAAATCCATTGGTAAGACACGATGAGGAACATAAGTTGTTGCAAATACTGTAGCTCGCTTAGGCCACAGAGATTCTCTCTCTTTTTTTTTTTTTACTTGCTTTTCATTAATATTTATGTATTTTATTTACGTTCAGAACATATAACAAAACATCGATTCCTCATTTGGCCTTATTTTGCTTGCGTCATTCAGTGTGGATGGATGTTGTTCTTTTATTAAAGCCGTTCAAAGCTTTCGAAATTACATATGGTTTTATTATAAAAAATTTGAAAAAAAACTTGTATTTATTATTTCAAGTCAAAATTCATTTTCAGCTCATGTTTTGATTTGAGAATATTTCAAATGCAACTAAAATGAAACCAACTGAGGAAAGAAACCGATGTTTTGTCATACTCATATATCATTCTGAAGGTAAATAGAGTACATATGTGTTAATGAAAAGGAAATAAGGAAGATAGAAGCTTTCTGGCCTAAGCAAACTACTTGCAACAGCTTTTATATATATGCGCCTCACTGACTACGAATCCATCGGTCCCAGGAATGAGACCCGGTGACGGCAGTGCGCTGCATCGAAACCCAGCTGTTCATCCTTCCACACTAAATTGGTTGGTAGATAAATGGATACCCAGGGTAGCCTGGTGGTTAAAAAGATGGGCTGCTGGTGGGGCGTCGTTCGGATTCCACATTAAACTGCAAGTCTAAGGCGGAGTGACAAGCTTGACCTTCGCCAGAATGAACAATTCAGGAGGAAGCAAACTCAAGGTTAACCAAGGTTGTGTGTATATATATACACACACACTGTTGAATAGTTTGGGTAACTTTATATAGAAAGACGGGAATGCATGTTTAGAGTTTAATTACATATTGTCATTAAAAAATGATGCACAGTAAAAATGCGTGATAAAGGATATGAGAAAATTGGCAGAAATTTTCAAGATATTTCGTAAGAGATTTACTGTACGATTATTTATTAAGAATTTAATCTTAATTTAACTTTCTTCTTTCCTTCAGGCGGCTGCATGTTCCCCCCAGAATGGTCGGGGAAATGGTTCCAGGGCGGACGAGGGGACCTTGGCCTGGTGGTCGTTAACAGAACGCACTTCTCAAACGGTTACTGCACAGAGGAAGGAAAAGCGAGCAGATACTTCGTCTATCTCGCGTAAGAAAGAGCCTCCTTTTGTTTGATGACTGAGTAAAGTTACGCTGCTGTTCGTTTCACTTCCATTATTTTTCAAATTTTGAATAAAATTATAAGATTTTCCGATAGTTTCATGGAGGATATTTAAGTAGAAGTAAGATTAAAATCGTCATTCATTTCATTGAGAATTTTAAGATTCGAAAATAATTCAAATTTTCAAAAAAGCACCAGAAATTACTAATTTGTAATTTTGTTTTTGTTTTTACTCTGCAAAAGTATTTTTTAAACCAAAACCGATAAATTTGTGATTTTGGGTAACTTTTGTCGCAATCATTTGTGAGCTACTTTAATTAAGTGCAAAATTCCTGTGAAATTCCTATACATTCCTCTTTCCTCTATAAGTTCCCATACATTCGACTTCTCGGTGCTGGTTAAGTATGCGGTCTACCTACGATTCGGCGGTCTACCTTTTAATTATAGCTTCTTATCTTGTTTACTAATTGTTTGTTTACATCCCATTGTCAATCGCCCTTGACGATTGGTTAGGTTTAGTCATGATATTTTCGTTAGTTTTAACGAAAATATCATGATTAAACCTAACCAATCGTAGGTAGACCGCATACTTAACCAGCACCCGACTTCTCTATAAAAACGTTGCTGCTTTTCCTCTTTTTTTTCTAGATTTTATGTGGACAACCTGTATAATTATATCACTGGTCTAATGTATTCTACATTAAAAATGTACTTAAAAAAATCTGTAATAAACTAATAATAATTCTAATAATAATTGTTTACTATATATATATATATATTAATGTTTAGTAATGGCAAACATTAACTTTACGTGTAATTTCTGTTTTAAGTAACTTTATGTAGTTATTAATTTAAGTTTTAAACTTTTTATGTACTTTTTCTAGTGAAAGTGAATAACTTTAAATTTAACTAAAATGCGTTTTCATACATTTTCTATATTCACTCTACTCATTTTTGGGGTAATATTGCTTTCTCCTTTTTTTCTACTTACTTTACCTGCCTATTTTAGTCATTATTTGAAGGTAATTGGCAAAGTTAGGTAATTTGCCCTGTATTAGAACGTTCCGGCCTGATGGTTTAGAAAATACGAGCTCGTTGGTCTCCTTTGAATGCATTGAAAAATGATCCTTATGTAAGAACCGCTGCTATTCAATGATTACGTATATATATTTTGGGACGATATTGTTTTGCAAGTATTTTCAGAATTTCATATATATATATATATATATATATATATATATATATATATATATATATATATATATATATATATATATATATATATATATTAGTTTAATTGAAAAATATAAACGATCATGATATGTAAGGTTGAATTCAAAGGTTGTACCTTTACATTTTATTTCCATGTTGCAACAAAAGTGTTTGAAGTTTATGTTTGAAGTCCACTGTACAGTATAGATTAAATGACTGAATTATTTTTTTCTTTTATGGTTATGCAAGGCTGTAAAAGTTTGCAAAACCAACTGTGATTGGCCTCCATATCAACCAATCGTGGCTCTTCTCAGTCCTCGTAATTTTTCGTTTTTGCACGAAAGTTTATTATATTAAAGTTTTACAGATTACACACACACACACACACACACACACATATATATATACTAATCATGCTAACAGACACAGACAGTGGAGTTAACGGATCAAGTAAAGATAAGCACCCCCAGCCTTCTTTAATTAGCCTTATAAGGCTAACTAACGAAAATATCACGACCTAACCTAACCAATCGTCAAGGGCGTACAGTTGACTTAACGATTGGTTAGGTTGGGTCGTGATATTTTCGTTAGTTAGCCTTATAAGGCTAATTAAAGAAGGCTGGGGGTGTTTATCTTTACTTGATCCGAGTTAACAGCAACAGTATAGTAACATCCTTTGCGGACGATACAAAGATCAGCAGAAAAATCAGCGATGCAAATAAAGTGGAGGCCTTGCATAGGGACACAAACAAAATATACAAATGGTCAGAAGACAACAATATAACATTTAACACCGAGAAATTTCAGCTCTTGAGATATGGTAGAAATGAGGAAATTAGACCGCATATTATGCTCCAGATATACAGGAAATTCAGAGAAGCACGAAAGCGGTCGACTTGGGGGTAATAATGACCGATGATGCCAAATTCGAGACACAAAATCAGATAGCAATAAACAAAGCAAAAAGAATCGCGGGAGAGGTACTAAGAACGTTCAAAAGGAGGGACAAGACAGTAATGATTCCCCTGCTGAGAACACTGATCATACCAAAACTTGAATACTGCTCAGTTTTGACGTCCCCATATAAAAAGGAAGAAATTAATAAACTATAAGAAACGCAGAGACATTTCACAGCCAAGATTGATGGCTGCAAAGAACTCAACTACTGGGAAAGACTACGTAAACTAAATCTGTACTCCCTGGAAAGAAGAAGAGAGAGGTATACCATAATCTACATATGGAAAATGATCGAAAAACTGGTACCAAACCTCAAACTAAACCCAATTACCATCCAAAGGACGCTGGAAAATAGGAAAGGCAGAATGTATAGTGTTTCCAAATTGAAGTGCTGACAAGGGACCTCCTCAACACTGAAGGAAAATAGCTTGGTTGTCAGGGGGCCAACACTTTTTAAACAGCTTCCAAAGGACCTCCGAAACGTTACAGGGGTCAAAGTTGAAGTCTTCAAGAGAAGTCTAGATGCCTGGCTCAGGACGGTACCAGATGAGTCGGGTGTACCTGGTTATGTGCAGTGGAGAGCTCAAGAGAGCAACTCGCTCCTCCACCAGCTTGACCTTCGTGTGAAGAGAGACCGACGCACGGAACCGAAATGAGGTTAACGTAACGATATATATATATATATATATATATATAAAACAAAATGGTTCCCTGAGAAACTTTTGTTACACACAAACCGTGCATGGAACAAGGAACGTTTTGCGTAAAATTAAACCATCTATCGTCCGAATAAGTAATAGTAAATGACAAATACTATAGTTTTTCTTTTTCATGATGGAAGCCCAATGTGGGCAACGAGTCACTAGCAAAGAGGCCCCAAAATATAGTTTCCCTCACCTCCTTCCCTCCCTCTGCTAAGCAGATAGGACTCAGCTTTGGGACAGGGTTTGGGGTTTAAGTTTCCCAGACCGCTACATTTAGAACCTCAATATACGCAAGAAACTCGTTGCATTTACGTCGGATCCAATACATCGAAGAAAAATTATGACTATTGTATTTTTAGCCAAAAACTAAAACTTAAACCTCAACCGGAAAGTTTGAGCAGCCACTTTTCAAGGCACTTAACACGTCTTTGCTAGTGACCTGTTGCCTACGTTAGGCTTCCATCATGAAAAAAGAAAAACATAGTATTTGTTATTTACTGTTACTTATTCGGACTATAGTTGGTTTAATTTTCGAGAAAAGTTCCTTGTTGCCATGCACGGTCTGTGTGTAACATATACACACATAGACTTAATGAGAAACAGTTACACGTGTCTTTATAAAGCTTAATAAGAAACTCGCAGATAAGTAAAGTAAAAGCAAAGATATGGCAAAGCTTTGCTGTGAAATGGTCCCTCTCTTCAGGCCGGAAGAAAATAAACATGAACTAAATTAAATGGAGAAAAAAAATGCTCCAGTCACTCGATGACGTCACCCCGAAAAATTAAATCCAACGAAACCAAATTAATCGCGTTTAAAACTTGAAAGGAAACCTTTTATGGCGGGGTTCATGCTAAAAATTATATCAGGAATGAGATTTAAGTTGTAGGAAGGCATATTAAGGATTAAAAAAGATTCGACCAGCCGTCGTACATTAAGGCTGGTAGAAGGAGAAATCAGCTCAGTCAAAGGCACATTGACCCTACAATTGCGAGCCATTGTGTTTGAAATTGGAGCTATTGGCATCCCAGTGCGTACGCTATATCCGTGTTTATAAATGCGGCCTTTGAAGTTGCTAGTCTCACCCGTGTAACATCGCTGGTAATCCTCATATTCAGTTTTGTCAAAAAAAAATTTATGATTGCCCTTATTGGAGCTATTTTTGGAAAGTTGGAAACGAAAGGATGATTGGAACGATTGAATAATATTCAAAAAACGAATTTTAACTATAAAGGAAACGAAGAGAAGAGATTAACATTTACTAAAAGCCGCTACAACGCACCCTGTTATTAACCCTTCCTGATGCAGTTTGTGCCTGACTCGGGATGGGTCAGCTTTGACCCCAGTAGTTCCACGCAGTGCTGCCGCAAGGTAGTTGCTTAATTTACCCCTGCAACTTATTAATTTAATTCTCAAGTGTT
>JAJOZX010000201.1:270000-485000 GCA_023014485.1 Bathynomus jamesi | reverse complement strand
AGTGTTCCTGAGGATGTCATTAGACGAAAGCGCTTGAGCACCATTTTGTGTTTCCTTTCCTTCGTGGTTTTATTCATCATAAATATTTTTCACGTGTTACTTTCGTGAAATAATTTTCATATATATATATATACGTATATTAGGGTGCATCGAAAGTAAAAATTTGGGAAATTAATATGGCATGATATGGGACTGTTGCCTTTTAATAATAGTATTAACATTGCTGAGTTTCAGTTTTTTAAATTATAGCTTCTACTGCTACGAGGGGGCTTAAGTTTTTATCCCAAGTTACCGAGAACTCACCACGTGGAGGTAGTTGCATGTCGAGTTCCACCCTTGCCTACCCAACAACCCATCCATTGGAAAATAGAACTACTGAATTATGTATTGGGTTTTAGTATTAAATTTATTCATGATCTGTCGAGATTCAAGTTTTGCTTTAATGAGTCCCATTCTTCTGCGGTAGCCACAAACAACTAGTTGTTGATGCTTCTGTTACTATTGTAACATCTCTTTCAACTGCCTGTGTATGACACAGCATGCTGAACTTTAAAAGTGGAGTGTCATCTTGATTAATGAACGATATCAACTGTTCATTGCTTAGATATTTTGTAAGCGGTGGCTCTACTCTTTCATTCTCATTCCAGTTAATTAAATCTGTGTAATGTTAAGCCTCCAAATTAATATTTGGAACCGTAAAATATCTTGTAGTATTAGAATTGGAGGCAGATCGAGCGGCATATATTCTGCGAAGAGTTACCTGTCAGATAACTTGAGATTCATCTGCTAGCATTGCAAGCAGCAAATTCTCCGGATGAGCAAAATAAGTATTTGGTCGAATTACACTATCCACCACATATTTTTCTGTTTCAGGAAGAAATCGTGAATTTTTTGCGAGTCGAAAGCCATGACTGCATGAGGGACTTTTTTTAATATTAAACCAAACTGTTGCATACACATCAATTACATATTTTACTAACAACCTAAGCTTCTTGGGAGGATTATCAATTCCGATGTAAAGTCGCAAAATCCTGTTTGCCGTTGTTAACCAGCGAGAATGATTCATTGAACCAGGATCACGTAAAGCCAGATCTCTTGAACAATGACCTGAGACTTTTGCTTTGCACATTTCATATAAGTATTTCTGGTTTGTACTGAGATCCTCAGGATTATCAATGCTTGGTAATGGCTCTTTAATCTCAACTGAATTAAATTTTACTAAAGGCAAAGTTTCACAATTCTGCAGTTTCTTTCTAAGAGGACCAGAAAAAGAATATGGTCCTCGAGTTACTCCGTCAAGATGCTTAATTAGATGTCGCAAAGGTAACTCATTTGCGTGCATTAAACAAATAAACCAATGAATAGGTCTTCCTAAATGTAATTAAAAAAGCCGGATAACTCCAGCTTTTATTCCGGTATTCACATATGTGCCACCACAGCCAACTGCGACTAAATGTTCAGGTGAAATTTTATTTTCTTCAAACCACTGAATGATAGAACTTTTAACTCCTTCTGATGTTCCAGATGGAGGAGAAATATGACCAATGAAATTTGATTCAGGTTCACTAACCACAGTAATGTGCTCGTCCGTAACTACACGGTTATAATGCTTTTGCCTACTTTTAACCACAACTTGAGATTTATCTTTTCTACCATCAAAGTAAAGAGATTTAATAGCATCTGATTTATCAGAGATCATTATTTTTTGTCGATATCTCTCTCTTTCACGTCGTACCTTGTTTTTATCGACAATTTTAGTTTTATCATTTTCGTGAATGATACCTATATCCTGCAAAACAGGTGACGTAAGTGCTGCAACAGCTCTATCCGAAACACCATACCTATCAGCTTCTCTCACTACCGTTGGAAGAGGTGTCTTCATTTGTTCATTTATTTTAGGAGGTTGTAGTTTAGATGTAGGAGGTGCAATATCAGCAATATCAGATTCTTCTGAGCTGGATACCATTGAATCAGCTTGGTCTTCCTATCCAATTGGTATTTTGTCAGATAACTGATAACTTGAGTCATTACTGATGACATTGAAGATGACGTAGCTCTTAAATACTTTGAAAGACGTGCTTCATTTTGATTTCTACGCTGCTTTTTTCTTTTCAATTCTCTTGATTTCTTTACATCGATGCGCCCAATAAACATTTTTCAATCAGAACGCTGATCATTCAGAAATATTTTTTTCTTTGGGAACTTTCTTCTCAGGTGGACAATGACTATAACCTTCTTTTCATTTGCAAGCAGCAATATCAAATAGTTTTTTGGCTTCATCTCTAAATTTTTTTAACTTTTCTTTGTATGCCTGTATACACTTCGGTTATTTGTAGGGTTTTAGCAGCTTCCGATGTTATTCATGACATGATTGAATTTTCTCGACAACACGCTTGTTTGATATTATAGGTGTGATATTATAGAGTGTGATATTATAGAGTTTCTGTGCTGGTGTGTTTCGTCTACCACATTCGCCGCTAGGAGCGCTGTAGTAGCTGTTCAGTTAAGATGGCGTCTGTGACAGATAAGGCACAATGTGTTGTGTGGCTTGCAGAAACAAAATCTCCTGTCAGTGTTCAGCGAAGGTTCAGAACAAACTATGGAAAGAATCCACCTGATGTGAAGTTAATTAAGTCGTGGATGAAAAAAGTCTTGGAAACTGGAAACGTGGAAAAGGGAAAGAGCAGTGGTAGACCATCAGTTTCCGATGGGACAGTGGAAAACATTCAAACTGCTTTCACACGGTCACCAAGGAAATCGGTGAGGCAAGCTTCATGCCAACTAAAGATACCGAAGTCTACGGTGCACAAGGTGTTACACAAACGTTTGAAGTTACACGCCTACAAGGTACAAATTGTTCAAGAACTGAAGCCTGATGACCGTCCAAAACGTGAACAATTCGCTATTGACATTTTGAACAGCATTGACGAGGATAATGACTTCTTGTTACGTGTCTGCTTTTCAGACGAGGCTACGTTTCATCTTAGTGGTAGAGTCAACAGACACATTGTGCGTATTTGGGGATCGGAAAACCCACGTGCCGTAAGGGAGCATATTCGGGCAGTCCGAAGATCAATGTCTGGTGTGGACTAATGCATGACCAGATAATTGGTTCTTTCTTCTTCGCTGAGAACACTGTTTCCGCAACTGTGTACCTGGATATGCTCACCAATTACGCCATCCCCCAGCTGCAGGACAGGCAGCTAACTGTCATCTTCCAACAAGATGGGGTACCCCCTCATTGGGCGCATGTTCGTGAAACTCTCGACGCAACATTTCCAAATCAATGGATTGGCAAGGACAGGCCAATCCCATGGCCCCCAAGATCACCAGACATTACTCCGCTGCATTTCTTTCTCTGGGGTCATGTTAAAGATTTGGTTATTGCAACAGTTGTTCCAGATATCAGGACATTGCGAGAATGCATTACGGATGCAATTGCAACAGTTAACCCACAAATGTTGGAAAATGTGTGACGTGAGTGTGAATACCGTTTAGACATTTTACGTGCCACTAGGGGTGCACATGTCGAAGCTTATTAAGTTCATTAACTATGTATCAAAACTTTGTATGTTTATCTACTTATGATTAAAACTGTGTTTGAATACGAGTGTTTATTTAAAAGTGATAGCATGCTTTAATCAGGGTAATCATTTATGGACACCCTATAGAATTATGAATATATGACATAATTTTTCGAATTTCGTGATATTACTATTGTGGCAGGCAATGCATAAAAATGAAAATTAATATTAATGTTTCCATTGTGATAAAAATAATTACTTTCTCAAGAGTTTCAGCCACAGAAAATTCAATGAAACAAGTTTCATTCAATTTTTGGTTACCAGGTATTTATATTTTGAGGTTTATATATTTGTTTGTTCATTAATAATTGATACTTTACATGAAATGTGCATGACTGGGCCTTATAACTTATAAGCTAATTTAATTGTAAATTGCATAATTTATTAGAGGTAATATCCGCATAACATCCGCAGTCAGAAGTGCGGATGCGGACGTTAAAAATGATGCGGATATCCGCAGATGCGGGTGCGGATGCGGATATCCGGACCACCATTAAATATATACACATGACCTGCGATTAAAGTTTTGCACAACAAACTAAAAAATAAACAATATCACACACAGCTATCTTAAGCTTTGCTAAACTGTTCTTGATTGGCTGAATTAGGAAGTGGGCGGACCATACAGATCACGCGATATGAGGACTCGTTTAATGCAATAGCTTTTATCTGAGAATTAATATATATAAAACAATAATTTTTGTAATATAATTGGTAAAATAACCCGAATCAAGTCATTAATTCAATAATTTCACTCGGTGGAAAACTGATGCTGTTTTATCAAACTTTCGTCGGCTTCTGGCAGCTGAAGATATAATTAGAGGATGTTCAAATTGTTTATACTACACACGATGACTACTTATGTTAAAAGGCAACGATTGCACATCCTGCCGATTGGCAATAAATTTTTTTTTTGCCTTTGCACGTTCGATGCACCCTAAATTATATATATATATACTGTATATATATATATACTAGGGGCACCCAATATATTTTGCCCCACTCCTTTTTCTTAGCTAAATAATAGGCCATTGGGCTGAAATGTCTTTTGGGCCGTAAGTTTGAACTTTTTGCGCTTCACATAACCGATTTTTATAGTTTGAACCTCCCCTCCTTGTATAAAACCGCTTTTAAACACCCTTGTATAAAACCGATGGTTAACGCAGTTTGGAAAATGGCGTCTGACAGTGATGTGCGTCGTAAACAGAGAGCTGTTATCGAGTTCTTAAACACAGAGATGGAAACAGTTGGAAATATTCACAAACGTCTACGAAACGTTTACGGAGATGCCGTTGTTGATCGCAGCACAGTTGGACGCTGGTCTAAACGTGTGAAATCATCAGAGAGAGGGAGAGCCAGCCTCGCTGATGAGCCACGCAGCGGTCGCCCGGCATCGGCTGTGACATCTCACACTATGCAACGTGCTAACAGCATCATTCGATCAAATCGGCGTGTCACATACAAGGAGCTATCACTGGAGCTAGGAATTAGTGAAGGAAGTGCGAATACGATAATTTAGCAACTGGGATACTCAAAAGTGTGTTCACGGTTTGTTCATCGCGAACTGACTGAAGATCACAAAACCCAAAGAAAAGAAATTGCTTCTGAGTCGTTGGTTCGATACGAGACAGAAGGGGATGACTTCCTTTCACGAATTGTGACTGGGGATGGGACTTGGGTACACCACTTTGAACCTGAAACAAAATGCTAATCCATGGAGTGGCATCACGCAGAGTCCCCACGCAAGAAAAAGTTCAAAATGGCTCCCTCTGCAGGAAAGGATATGGCCACCATCTGCTGGGACATGAAAGAGGTGATTCTGGTGGACATTATGAACAAAGGACACACAATCAACTCAGAGGTATATATTGCTACCCTACAGACACTCCAGAGACGTATAAAGCGAGTTCGACCGGAGAGAAAACTGGCAGACGTCCTTCTTTTGCACGATAACGCAACACCACACAACATTTTGCAAACAAGAGAGGCCATCACAAAAATGCGTTTGACTGTGTTATCCCACCCTCCATACAGGCCGGATCTAGCACCTTCAGACTTCCATTTGTTTGGGCCAATGTAAGAAAGTTTCAGAGTGACGATGAGGTTGTTGAGGAGGTTAAGAGGTGGCTCCAATGGAACCAGCGGAATAAAGGTCCGTGTTTCGAGGTGGAGGAAAGCCGTAGAAAAGGATGGAGACTATGTGGAAAAATAAAAACTTGTAAAAAAGGTAAGTAACTACTTGTGTACAAAATTTCTGGAACTTACACGGAAACTTGGAAAGAAAAAAAATGGTGGGGCAAAATATATTGAGTGGCCCTCGTATATTGGCTAATGCTCGCCAATCGCGGTTGTTTTCTTAACTTTACAGCAGCTTTTACGGCCCTACGATGAGCATGGCAAAAGGTGTAAACAGTTATCTAATGTTTACTGTACAATCACGGAAAAAAATTCACAGAATAAAGGTAAATACAAAAGCCTGTCTTTGAGAAAATCTTGATACCACGACTTTGGTTTCTTTGATCGGTTACTAAATACACTAGTTATCTGAGGTAGTCGGCAGTCCCCTTTAAATAAATAATAAAAGAAAATAGAAAAAGCGGTTACGGTCAATATTCGGGAGATGCACGGCCTCCGAATTCAGATTTTTTATTCATACCAATCGTTAGTACATATGATTTGATGAATTAAAAAAAAAACTAGACCTTGTGCTTTTAAAAAATAATCGAGATATCGATTTTTTTCACTTTAACATTTTTTGACATTTTCCGAGAAACTCTTGTTTTGAGAGTTGGTAAAAAAAAAAAAACCAAAGACCACAAGCCTATCCTGCATTATTTTTTGCGAGAAATCGCGAAACTTTATCCACCGCCACAATAAAAGGTTAGTTATTTTTCCATCGATTAGTGAAGGTTAGGTTAAGTTAGGTTCGGTTCATTTTAGTGAAGGTTAGGTTAACCTAACCTAACCTTCACTAAAACGAAACGAACCTAAACTAACCTTCACTAAATCGACGGAAAAATAACTAACCTTTGCGGTGGATAAAGTTTTGCGACTCGGAAAATGTCAAAAAATCGTTAAAATGAAAAAAATTGATATGTCCCTTATTTTTTAAAAGCACAAGGTCTAGTTTTTTTTTTAAATTCATCAAATCATAATTATGTACTAACGACTGGTATGAATAAAAAATCTGAATTCGGAGGCCGTGCATCTCCCGAATATTGACCGCGGTTACTTTCATCCTTCTCTCCAAGATAATATAAAAATTTTATTTTAAAATTTCCTTAAATATTGTATCAGCAAGATAACGCTGCAAATATGTTTTAACCTTCTTAAAAAATAAACCCTTGCCTGTATGTTTACTTTTACTGATGAACAAAACTAAATCATTTGTCATATGATGCTGACCTTTTGTTCTCCATGATCCACCCGAAAACCTGGCCCCCAACACCTCCGAGAAATAAAAATTATCGATACACCAATGAATTCACTAAAATATTTACAGTATATTGAATTATATAATTATTCCTTACAGCAGAGCATGTCATATCTTTGTTATTTTTATACTTTTCAATGATAATGAATTATGTAACAACAGTCCTTCGTTGTAAAGATAAGAAAAACAACGAAGTTTAACTGAATACTTAAGCTGCAATAGAATTTTAATAAAATAAAATAAACTTTTCAGTCCTGATATAGTAAAAAAAAAAAGTGATGCAGTACGCACTTCATCAAAAATAAATCTTTAGCAGTGCTATTAAATTTTTATCACCGTATTTTCAAATAAATATTCACAAAACGGCAACAAAATTGAATGCGGATACAAATAAAAAATATTTCGCGCATTACCAAACTATTTTATGTGCTCTCAACACTGCTCACCGACAGGAGAACGAGGAAGGAATGAACTGAATTAGCTCTTATATAGGTTTAGTTAGGTGCATACTGCATCGAGTTTTTCTGATGCTACTTCTTTAGCATTGGTACTGGTAGTTTATTTTTTTTTGCCGTAATATAAATTTATCATTGTTTTAGTTCTTACATAAACTTCATCGTTCTTTGCATCTTTACGAAGGCGGTAATGAAAGAAAATACAAACTTCAGGTTTCAAAGCGATGTTGGTATTTTTTACTAAAGTTGTATTTCCTCACGCTTCATTCATTGTAACTGAAAAAAATATAATATTGGTAATGATAAACTTTATTAGCAGGAGACAACTCCCATAAAAAAAAGTACAACATTCATCAAAGTGTAGCAAACAATACAATAACCAATAAATTTAAAACAAAGTAACAAAAGTTAGGACTAAAAAATAATGTTAAAAAGTATGACGTGCTCTGCCGCAAAGGATACCTGTATGACTCTATATACCATAGTTTAAATAATGAATTTATTGATATGTCTGGAGAATTTGCATTTATCGAAGGTGGTGGGGATGGGGTTTGATGAAAAATGCATCATTATGCTTAGGATTTATCTCAATTTATTTATAAAGGCAAAAGCGCAAACAAAGGTTTATTTATTAACCGTTTCGTTCTCGAATATTTTTCCATTAAACGAAGAGTATAATTATGTAAAGGTTATTGTTATTCAAAACCAAATATTTTAGTAACTCGTCATTTACATGACACGCAATTTGGGTAACTCTTCTGACGACTAAAATAAACCCATACAAACATTTAGAAGTATTTGTAGAAAGTCGCATTTTAGTACGATAAATATTATTACTTCTGGTGGAACATTACAGTTCCACTGATACTGAAAGGGTTAAAAAAGGGTGTCCATAAAATCTTGTTACGGTTTTCAATATGAATACAAAAAGAAATATTGAATATACAGAATATGAAGCGTGGATATTTAGATTACATTTCTAAATTTATTTTCGTTTATGACAGCTGCAAAGGAATTACATCAATGCTAAAACATTCCCCAATAAAAATGGAGACTGTAAGGGAGAAGAGGGAGAAGGCACATTACGTGTTATGGTTAGCTAAGTATGAATCTGTAAAATTTTATCCGACAGAAAAGGGTGTACAGTGTACACAATGTGTGAACGTATTCTGTTCCATCCACGGCCAGAAAATTTGGCTGTAGTTTATTCAATAATAAATGCGAGATTACGACGCCTTATTGACTTGACATCCTATCGACAAATATATTATCAGTGAGATTAAGTTAGGTTGTTAGTTCTTGTGTCTGTGTGCTTAATAATAATCATAAAATTTAGACTTTTCATGTCTCAATTTAGATAACATCCTATATATTACCCATTAATTAATTGCTGGTTGACTCACTACGCACAGACGTGTGCATGTTTATGCATTCAACTATATACTTTTAAGAACGTTTTTGAACTGTTAAAGTTTGGCGACAGGTTTTGAATGTACGCCATAGTTTCTGACCCTCGTAAAAATTAATACTTACTTAAATCCTCATAAGATTTATGATAGCTTCTTAATGATGTTTATATTTAATGTGTGTAATTCATTCAGTCTGGTGTTTTTTCATGAATAAAATTCATGCGACTGTACATTGCAACTTTGTATTGGAGACTATTTTAATTAAAAAAAATTCAATTAAATAAAGATATTCATACTATATGCGGAAGTACTGCCAGTCATTTCTACCACTCTTCATCATCATTGACAAAGCTGCATACTTTACAGGAGCAATTGAGAATACCAAAGCAAAAACTGATGCAAGATGATGTAACACCATATAATAGTTCTTACTACATGTTGGAGAGAACGTTAGAACAAAAAAGGACTATTGCTGCATACACAGCTGATAATCAGCACAACTATCCAAAGCTTGAACCTTTATCACTAGAACATCATTGAAAAACTTTTGCATACATTAAAACCATTTGAGAATATTATAAAAGAATGTAGCAAAAGGGAATTAACAATTGCATATATCTCAGCAATACTTGCTCTGAAGTTATTTTAAAAAAAAAGCCTTGGCTAGTGTTTCAGCTGGTAGCATAGGTAATTATGCTGAATTTATTAATATGACTGAAGATTTAGATAAATCAGTGAAAAGAAGGTTACGCACGTTTTTCAATAACAAAATGTCTGTTTCAACCGTCTTAGACCCTCGATTTAAGATACAGTTAATATACAGTTATGAAAAATTAAATTCAGATTTGACCACAGATACGTGAATCGATCATGAAGCGGGTAAAAAGAGTCCATTTTTTAGCATTACAAACTGCCATGATGAGCTAACAGTTTTAGTTGGATTGAAATCAGTAGACGAAAGAAAACAAGCGGTTGATAATGAAAGAGAAAATTTATCAGCAACTTCTACACAGAAAAAAACTAAAGCTAAAAAAAAAACTGGTATCTTCCCATATCCGGGGAATGGAAAACTTTATAAACTTGCCACTATTGGGAAGACTTAAAGATCTTCGTGTATTATGAAAAAACACAAAGGACAACAATTTTATTATTTTGAGAAAGCTAGCAAAGCGATTTCTTTCCACTCCCCCTTCTTCATTTGAGAGTGAACATTTATTTAGCACAGGGGAAAATATGAACGCTGGAATAACAAACTAACACCGGATAGTGGAGGAAAAATTATGTTAATTAATTGTAATTTAAGAGCATTTAAATTTGAATATTAGTAATAAGAATCTAATAATTCTATGATAAATGATGCGAGTGTGTCAACTCACAAGATATAATAATCCCCTGATTGCTTAACAATAAGTATTAAATCTTAAAATAATGACTGAGTAATATTACTTACTCGTAATGTAGCAATCAACGGCATATTCAAATAAAAATGCTTTGTTTAACTACTTGCCACCAAATACAAAGTCAGACGTAAATGCCAATATTCTCTAAACCAATATGGATGTGTTGTTTCGCATGATTTAATATTGCATTATGATTTATGGAATGTATTCTTCCTGAATAACGATTGTTCTGTTTTTGTTTTGTTTAATGAAACTTTCAGACCCTCGGAATTTAAAGTGAAGTTCAATCCTTCTAATTGATTCAGAAATGGGTGACAAAGTACATCTATTTTGGTATTATAAAAGGTTCTAGTAAAATTTTCCAACCCTTATAATTTACCTTAAATTCAATCGTTCCAATTGTTACAGTTGTATCAAACGTCATAATTTTACGTTTACTCCAGTTTAACAACATAATCTCAATTAAGGTTATGAATCTATCTCAGCGCAATCTGATAAAATAAAAACTTGATTTAAGTCCATATTCAACACCGAATATTCGACAAAAGTGCCGATTACCGAATAATTTCCAAATATTCGGTGCATCCCCAATTTAAACTACAGGGTAGCGCAAAAGTCAGGAACCATAGGCACATTTTATTAAATTATAATAAATGTTCGAATTGGTGGCCTTCCACTTGGTGACACTTTCTGACGCGTTGAATGCATGATGTTTGAACATTCCTTAACACATTGGTACTGATTTTGGCACACTCACATGTGATTTTATCCTTTAGAGAACGTATGGTTCTGGGTCGATCAGCATAGACTTCCGACTTGAGATGGCCCCACAAGAAAAAGTCAAAAGGCGTGAGGTCTGGAGACCTTGGTGGCCATTCGACGGGCCCTCGCCGTCCGATCCACTTGCTTGGGAATGTTTCATCTAAAGAGCTCCGGACGATGGTTGCGAAATGTGGTGGTGCACCATCCTGCTGAAACCACATCTCCGCCCGTTCTGCCAATGGAATGTCGTCCAGTATGGGCATTAGAAATGTTTGCAGCATATGCAGATATATTTCACCTGTTACATTGCCGTCGAAAAAGTACGGAACAATCAACCGATCTCCTCCAGAGCGCAGCCCACACCATAATTCGTGGATCGAATTGCACATGTCCTCCCTTCATCCAGTGGGGGTTCTCATTGGCCCAATAGTGTGCATTATGCCTACTGACACGACCGCTGAGGTGAAATATCGCTTCGTCGCTGAACATGATCCTTCGTTGAAGCTGTCGATGTTGTAGAAACCACTGGCAGAACTCTATACGACGGTCTGTGTCGTCACCGTGCAGTTCCTGAACGAGATGGACTTTGTAGGGGTGGAAACGATTTGTTGTAAGAATTCATTGAATGGATCTTCTGGAGACACCCGTTTCCTGGGATAACTTTTTTAAGGACTTACGTGTGCTGTTTTCGAGGTGATTGAGTACCGTTAGTGATGTTGCTGCATCGGTTGAACTTTTTGGTCGGCCACTACGCGGCCGATCATGAACACTTCCCGTTTCTTTGAAGCGAGTGAACAGTTTTCCAAATGATGCCTGGACAACTGGCGGCCTCTCAGGGTGTTTGTCATTAAAAGCAGTAGCAACTGATCGGTGTGTTACCACGCCTTGCACACATTAAAACTATCTCCACCCGTTCATCTATTGTCAATTTCTGTGCCATAGGTTCAACAAAAATCTGAAAAAAACAAAACACATTAAAACACAAATTATTAAAATGTGCCTATGGTTCCTGACTTTTGCGCCACCCTGTATAGTGAAGATTCATAGTGATTAATTTAATCTGAACCGTACGATCATCCTTAATATAGTAATCATATATCTTAATTACTTTTACGATTGTTTAGCTTCCATTAACTATATTTTTATGTATTGAAATTAAAAAAGGTACAGAATCTAAATTCTGTACCGATTCATCGATTTGTTGTACCTGGTATTCCATACATTAAAACTAAGCTCACCCTCTCGTCTATTGTTAATTTCGCAGCCATCCCCTACCAAAAAGGAAAAAAATAATATATTATAATCAACACTTAAAATTCCTATGATGCGCGACTTTTGCGCCACCCTGTATATATATTATCCCGCACGACCATTCCCGTTCCAGTGTTTCTAGTTGTACGCCCCATTTGCTGGCAAACCACTGGTCTCCCCATTAAGTGCAATTCACCTAACTGCTATTTTAGCCATTTTCAGTGCCACAGCACCATCTTCGGCCCTAGTACCTCCCGAAATGTGTAGTTCTAATGCTGACAATTATACCTACATATTCCTGTTTTTGAAGCAAAACTCAAATTCAGTTTGTTCAAAAACTGTGGGTGATGGAAACATTTCGCATCCATATTCGTATTCTGCGTGCAAAAATCTACCAGAATCACCTTATTTTACTCGAGGGACAGGAAAAAGTTATAATTTGTTGACCAGTGTAATTTGTATCGATCTCCATCGCGTTATAAACTAACATCACGTTGACTTGATTGCGTTTCACTGTAAGCTTCTTTGCATTTTTCGGTGATGGTTTTCACGATAGGTTTCGGTTATTGCTTGGTATCACCTTATTTATTTATTCTAAGTTAATTGCTTATTTTGTAACTCCCAAGGCAAATGCGGATAGGAGTAGGACTGCTAATTTCTAGTTGTGTTTAACGTTAATAGTAGAATATTTGTACAGTTATATAACATTAAATTATCATCATCATCCTTAGTTAAATTGGAGCTTAGTTAAATTGGAGGTTAGGTACCCTTCATTTCTTTTTAATTTTTGTTGGGTCCAAGGAGTAGTTTTAATTAAAACAATTGAAACTTTCAATCTTAGTAAACCTTAGAGCCGTGTACAAATTTGTACTTCAAATTTAACTTTCCCACAGACTATCTTAGACTAATTCACAGTTGAAAAGAAAATTCCGACAGTAACACTACAAAAAATTTAGAAAAAAATATGAAAAGAATCCACCATCGAAAATGTCACTATACAGCTAGCTAGGTGGTTAGCGAATTTTAATCCTTATGGACGACATTCACAACCTCGCCCCCTACCCCTAAAAAAAAGTCCATAGAGGGTTAAGAAAACTCGTTCAGTTATTGATTTACCGCGATCGGAAAGGTCATGCTTAGGAAATGGAAATGTTAAACGTGTCTGTGAATGAATGTTTTAAGTGAAATCCCCAAAAAATCTGTACGTCGTGCTTCCGCTGAACTGAAGATGTCAAGGTTGAGTGTTCATACAGTTCTGCGAAGTAAGCTTCATCTGGACGCCATTGGTAGACGCATTGACATGTGTTCTGAACTACTAGTGTTAATAAAAATGGATCCAACATATCTAGGTTGGTTATTTCCCAGACGAAGTTACTTTTTCCGTCAGTGGCAAAGCTAACAAACAACTGCCGAATTTGGAATGAGATAATCCCCATGCAGCGAGCGAACACGAACGAGACACCTATAAGTTTAATGTTTGCCATGCTCTTACACGGAAAAAAAATAATGGACCTTTTTTCCTCGTTAACCCATCTGTCATAATTTATGGTACCTCACATTTGAAGTTGCTTCATATTGTCTTCCACCAGCACGGAGCCCAACCTCATTATCCTGTAAGCGTTTGGAGCTTTCTCGAGACCTTTCCGGAAAGATGAATGGACTCCCTGTCATTTGATCTTACACCACTAGATTATTACTTTTGGAGAAGGCTTAAAACTAAGTCTATGCAACTAAACTTTAGAAAATGTCATAACTAGAACTTGAAGCTGTTTTCGCCAATTTCGGAAGAAGACCATATAACATCGGATGATGATATTAAAATTTGATATATTGCACATGTTAGTTCTTTTGCTCGCTGTTCTTAGTATTTATTTATTTATTGTATATTCAGTATTTATTTACATTCAAAACTGTAACAGGACTTTATGGAAACCCTCTATCTGCAACTTTATAATTTCATTGATACAGTATATAAGAGATGTTGAATATAAATTCTGACTTCGTTTTAAAGGGTTTCTACCCTTTCTAATTCGAATCTGTGAATAAACAAATTGCATTTAATATAGGTCCGTTATATTTTCAGTTTCAATAACGATGAGTCGAGCATTTATAATAACTCTTAACTTTAAGTTGGACCAAGCCGCCTACGTGGAGATCCTCATTGTCCCGAGGTTACTAATTCATCTAAGGCCTGCGTGCTACATCCGACAGTGGACCCCTAATAACAGCTTCCGTGATGTTAAGCGCGACTGGGTAAGATTCGGGCGCGGCGAGTGAAAACATGACGTCATGGGGAATAAAGGAGCACGATTGAGCGCCAAGAATCAGATGACCTAAGATGCTGCCGCGCGGGTGTATTATAGCACTGAGTTTTGCATGTTGAGCTACTACGCAGTCACGTGACGCGCTTTCACAGGAAGTAAAACCCCCTTAAGTCTGTGCAAGATCCGCAGTAGTAATTGGATCGACTGACGTCATGATGCAAGATGGCCTACAATGTTATCTAAATTCTCCCACATTTTATTCTGTAATAATTAATTATTATTAAATTATAAAATTTGTAATTTAGATTTCCACCACTTTACTATGGGAGTAAACTCCTTTTTTGCTCGTTTGCTTTATATATATATATATATATATATATATATATATACACACAATTTTTTATCCTTGGAAGCTGTATTTGGTAACCGATCGTAGAAAATTTCTCGGCAAATGGCATTTAGGATGGGGTGGAGTGGGGTTGAAATTTTGTTTTCTCGTCGGACTGTTTTTCTCAACTGTACAGTCTGTGTACACTTGTTTTTTCAAATAATAATTGGCTCATAATGTTTTTTCTTGCTTTGACAGACATGAACGATGTTACAAATGCGTAGTTATTCACAAGAAACATCACAACGTCATTCACTACAAAGAATGTAAGTACCACTTAGTTACTGTGAGAGGGAACGAAATGGTAATAATAATAATAATAATAATAATAATAATAATAAAGATCAGTAATTACATCAATCCTAGTTATACAATGGATGAAGCCAAAATGAAAATAAAGAAAGTTACAGTACGCGTCTTCTTATTTCATTAAAGCTCCTTTCAGCTATCTTGTCACTATTCTCGCTGGTTTTGTCCTGTGCAGAACGTTTTGTCGTGCGTCTACTGTACAGTATTTCATTTCGGTCCATTCACTTGATCAGATGTCTGAAAAACGTTAAAAATAAATATAGTTTTAAGGACTCTTATTTCGCTCTTGCGAAAGGAATGAATAGAAGAAAAGTGTGGTTTTTTTTTGCTGAAGTACGCTATAGAAGCTATTTATTTACTTTCATGTACTAAACCATTATAAATGATAAGTTTGTCCAGTAGAACACTATTTATAAACTATTGGGGTTAAGTATTGTGGGGGAATTTGGGATATTTTTGAGTTTAGCGTCGGAAACTCGATGGATGATACCCGAGTTAACGTCAAAAAGTATTTTTTATTTTCTTTTCTTTCATTTTGTATTTTAAATTTTAATGCATTTATTTTAAAACAAAGTATTTTTAGTATTATTTGTTTAACTATTTCTCGTATTTTAGAATTTAAATGAAAATGCGTGCGGACGAACTTATAAAAACAGTTGTGTGCTCCATTGATGTTTCCTAAAGATACAATATATAGCTATTTTCTTAAATAAACGCTTGCTTGTCACATTTTTAGTTTCCGACGCTAAACTCAAAACCTAACCTAACCTAACCTAAACTCCAATATTGAGAATTAATCTATCGTTTCTGACGCTAAACTAAAAAATACCCGAAATTTGTTGTAATATGTATGTATGTATGTATGTATGTATGTATGTTTTATTGTTGTTTATTCATTTTGTTTCTTGGTTGGAACACTTTTAAGTTGTCTTTATTATGATTATTAATGGCGTGGTGCACGCCTAGTTTCGAGTCAATTTACAACCCAAGGCAAAATTGGTTGACCGGGTTTTCCCCCGTTTTTCAACTTATTATTTTCCTTGCTGAATTTTATTAGTGCAATTTATATTACGTCCGTTAGCAAGTGAAATTACGAAAACAATCCTTTCATTATTAATTTAATTTAGGCCTTCTCCCTTTATGCTCTCAAGGTTTAAGTAAATAATAAATTGGGACTTAGCGATATCTTAATGAATATAAAAGTTTTATTCGTTTACTACCTTCAGAAGCAGAAATTAAGTTCCTTCGCCATGCGTGTAATTAAAAGGAAACGTAATGAACATGTAATTTTAATAATGCGAGACTCCTTTAAAGAGTCATTCCCTATTCGAAGAAAAAAAATTGTTTGCTGATACGAAAAGGAAGGGTTAATTAAGAGTCAAATCTTGTACGAAACTTATACTTCAACGAACCTTTTGACATTTTCAAAAAGATATTAAAATAATTCAAAAAAATATTGGTAGACAGATGTAAAAACGGGAAAAAAAAAAACGAAAACAAAAGATTGAACCATTTAACATGAAATGGGAAGATGAGTCGGCATTCCTCAGGGCTTTTTATTGTAATTTTTCTTTTCATTTTTTAAATGTTGAAAAGGATGAGAATGAGGCGGATTGAAGGGCGGAGAACCCAAACCTTAAGTCGAAAGGCAAATCGAAAAAACTGGAATCTCGGAAATCAAATAGAGAGGGGAAGTTTTGGAAAGAGGAAGAGGACACAAAATGATTCGTATAAACTCATTAGCAAAAGAATTAAAATTAAAAATTTAAGAAAAACAAAAAAAAATGCATTGTGGAAAACTTAATAAAATTGGAATCTACAGAATTTGTGATTGTGTGCTAAAAGACTTAATCTATGGAAAAATGTCCTTATTTCCAATTTTGAAAGTTACAGTCAACGTAAATAAACATATTATTTTAAGTCAATGAATAAAAACAAAACGTTTGTAAACGATTATTTAAGTTTCCTCTGTTGCAACACTATAGCGCTTATTCGCGATTTAATTTATGCTAAAGCTTATCCAGTGAGTCTGAATTTTGTACTAAAAGCCTTTACACTAAACCCAGCACTCGCGTTAATTTACTTGCCTGTAGTCCAGATGCGTATTAGACGACGCAGAACGTTCAGGGCAGCTGTCCACATCGTCCACTAAGTCGACACTTGTTCGGACATTTTTTAATATTTCGATCCATTCGTACACGCTCCGCTTTGACAAAACTTGATCACTATACTGTACAGATAATCTTCTGTGAATTTCAGCCCCTTCTACGGCCTCAGCCCACAAAAAACGAACGACAGCACGCTGCAAGTCGAAAGTGGTGCGGCCATGTTTACAGCGCGATTACAACTGAACAAATGAGTGTCAAGGTCTCAATAATCCCACGAAACAGCGATCTGTACGCTCAGTGACTGCACCGCCACCAACGGTCAGCAGTGTAGACAAATCTGGAAAAAAAAGACAAACAAATTGCGGATACTTTTTGGCTTACCCTCGTATAATGTTACCTTAGACACGCTTGAAATTCCTATTACAGTTTCTCTGTGTATTTATATCAAGAGAAATCTCAAATTCAGTTTAGGCCCTACTCTAAGTCATTATAAGAAATAAAAATATAAAGAGGAATATAAAGCAAATGCCTAATATAATTACATAACACACAACATGAATTATAAGGTATCGTGAGAATTTTTTTGTTCGTCATTTACCTGGTCTTTTCATTACGAAGAATTAAGACGGGGATTAATATGCAACTGTGCAAGCTCTTTCAGACTTCTCTGTAAGCTTCTTCCTTTTAAGGCTTTTAAATTAGTTGTGCTTTTGTTTCATCTCCGCATTTAATTAATACATCTTTAGACTGTGTAATGTACTGTAGATATGACGTCGCTAAATACGAATACTTAACATCATTTTATACGCTAATAATAATTCGTCCCTCGTTCTCTGAGAGAGAGAGAGAGAGAGAGTTACAAGGAGTTACAAGGAAGAGAAGTACCTCAAAAGGCCTTGCGGCCCATACCGAGGAGGTACCAATGGCAACGGGTGCCAGGGAAAATTTTCTACACACTCAAATAGTGTGCAAGATTTGGTCTAACCTTTTCTTGAAATGATCCACAGAGGAACTGTTCACAACTTCTGAAGGTAAACTGTTCCACGTGTCACAGATCTTATATGTAAAGTAATTCCCACACACACTAGTCCTCAACCGTTTCAAATCCAACTTCCAACCATTGTTGCGAGTTGGGTTATCATTTAAACTAAACATGTTTCTAAAATCGACATCGTTGAACCCGCGTAAGTACTTGAAAACCTCGATCAGTTGACCGCGCAGCCTCCGAGTTTCAAACGAAAGAGAGAGAGAGAGAGAGAGAGAGAGAGAGAGAGAGAGAGAGAGAGAGAGAGAGAGAGAGAGAGGAGAGAGAGAGAGAGAGAGAGAGAGAGAGAGAGAGAGAGAGAGAGAGAGAGAGAGAGAGTATATGTCTGCATATGATATATTGAAAGGAGTAAAAAATTATTCACGGTTCATTATTGTTCCAAGAAGGAAAGTGGTGTAAAATATCATAAAATCCATTTTTAAGGCAAGAAAAGAGGTTGTTAAGATTTAAGAAGATCATAAAACTTATAAATGATAGTAATAATTTTCAAGAGTATGGGTGAGAAAAAATATGTGTATATATATTATATATATATATTTATATCTCTTGGAAAAAAAGGAGACATTTTTAAATTTTATATTATATGAAGTAATTTAACACATAAAAAGCATATGTAGGGAATAGTCTGTCACGGAGCTACTTATAACTATCTTGAAAATATGGGTACCGGCATAGGTCTATATTTTAGAAGAGGCTGATATACTGTAAAAGTTGTAAATGAATCTTTTTAAAAGTTTAAAGGAAATTAATGTTAAGAAATTAGTTTATGGATCGTCTCTCTTCGTTTATTCCTCCTATAAGTCGCGGTATTTTTTTATTAAAATCCTTCCTTCCCTCACTTTTCTTTCCCCTCATTGTGACAATGATAGCCTGATTAAGCGCATCCTCAGCCTTTGTGCCCCGACTCCATTTATAAAAAAGGGAGGGGTTCTCAGTCACTTTTATTTTTCTTTTAAAGTCGCTGGGGACAAAGAAGTAAGATATTAATTAATGGAAGATTGCCTCATAATTAGTGATATTCCCATATACCTCATTATTTTAGTGCATTTAGTATTAAGAATGAGTGTCTGGAAGCGAAGTTTAATTTCAGTTTCTACGAACAAAGCAACTATATTTAACAATTCAGATAATTCAGAAAAACTTTTATCCAGTGAATATTTAGAAGAGGTGAATGCAGTTCTGATTTGTCCATTAAAGTCCTTATTCATGCGAGTCAGTTGGGAAAATACTAAAAATTATGAAAATGAGACAATAATTGGTGGGAATAATTTAACGGTATTTATGTAAATTAAAAAGTAAATTTAATTATATTTTTAGAAATGAAGTGCTCAGATTTTACGATTGTCGTATTTCAGTAAACAAATTAAATAGTTTTTACTTTTGAATCTCGTTCAAAAAATTAATTTATCATCAAACATAAAATGGAGCAGATTTAAAGGGCCTTTACATTTTATTATAATTTGAAAATATGTAAAAAAAATTCTTGTTCAGCTTACTGCGATCCGTCGGTCCGTGACATGACGACAGCGTGCGATACAATCACGGGAGACAACCGTCTTTTTTGGATGTTCCGTTGGAACGCAGAAATTAATCCTTGTCCGTTCAAAGGCCCTCTTACCTTCACTTACTCCAAAGGGTGGGAAGAAGAATGCAAAAATCCAGTCTCTCAGGTGAGACACTTAGCATTATACCTGAAGTTCAAAGATCTATCTTAATATTTTTCTGATTTAATTCAATCAGAATATAAATAATTTTGTGACCAAATATGAGAGAAATTTCAACTTTCCTGTTATTAGGTGGATTCTTGCGCGGATGATATGAGATTATTATTCAGACAACAAGCATGCCCGGATGTTCCCAATTCACAGAGCAAAGGTAGGTACAGCACTTCGTACGAGAGTTGTTGGTTATTTATTTTTATTGTACAATGTGGGTAGGAGATGGCTGTGTATTATAATGTGTAATCCAGTGTTCAAAATAAAGATATTTTCAGTTCCTAAATGACATCGGCCTTTCCTTTTCGTTTCCAGAGGAGGAATTGGTGTGCTTAGGTTCATGGAAAGATGGATCAGATCATTACTTCGCTGGAAAAATCAATCACAGTCACGCTTTTACGGATGAAGATCGTTACAGGTGTTTCATGTATGAAAAATCTCACCACAATCAGCGCCGTTTACAAGAGTCGAACGGCGAGGAGAACGACAATGAACCAGTCTGGCGCCTCACCATGTCCAATGATGCGGCTTGTCAAAGCCTCAACTCGGTTACTGATGCGGCCAAAATCATGAAACTTAGAAAAGGTAAAGCTGTGTATTTTTTTTTTTTAGCTGTTTATGATGTATCCGCAAAACAAATAACAGATTATTTAGTCAGCTAAACTTTCGGGCATTCACTTACTATCTTTCTCTTACAGCAAATCATAGTAACAGGAAATGTAAGTTTCCATCATGGTTGTGGCAACATACCCACTGGCACACATTGGACTTTTCCCAAAGTTATTTTCTCTATCATCGAAACACTTCGCTGAAGATAAGCAACGGAACAGCGCCTCCAGAAAATCTAGAGGTGTGTTCACTCTCCAAAACGGAGAAAAACCAACGCAATATTTTCCATTATCTCCAACAAATAAAATTTTAACACAATGCGTAAAACTTGATTTTAATAACGATACTTTCTTCTAGTCTTTTATTTTAAAAACACTTTATGTATTTGTTTTATATATTTTGTACTTTGATATTCCTTTCTCATTAAATGAGTAATGTAAGCACTACTTTTTTTTTCTTTTTGAGTGGCAATACATTTAAATTTCACAAACTGAACTGAGTCTTGCTTATTTTTATTAATTACTTTCTTTATTTTTAATAAAATAAAATTCAAGGTTCGAGGTCACACTGACCTTCGCCTCATTTGTCACAAGTATGAGAGTTACCACGACCCGAGAGACAAACGCAAAGATCACCACAGCGGTCATCAAAAGGAGCATCACAACCACGCAGATCATGTCACCATCATTGTTCACTTTACTGTCGGATGGTAAGTAGAATCACGTGCTTCATCCGTGTTTCATCCGTCGTTCTTGCACAATTGCGTTTTCATTAACTACGTTCATTTTTTCCATATATATATATATTGCGTCTTCTATAACTAGGTTCATTTTTTCCCTATATACTGTATATATACAGTATATATAAATATATATATTGCGTCTTCATTAACGAGGTTCATTTTTTCCCTTCAGTCGCAGTGGCTATCGTTGCATGAGGGTGTATCACAGAGACGTCAATGTGGTGCAAATTCAGTTCGGGAATGATGCCCTGATTTCGAAGGAAGCTTGCAACAGCTTCTACTGGGAACCATCTAAGGCCGATTTTATAACCCTGGTAGCTCAAGGGGAAAACAAAGGAAGTTGCGGACCCTATGGAAGATACCACGTTCCAGAACCACAAAATATGACCTCCGGCTGCAATCCTTCGGATGGAAAATCTTCATCGTTCAGTCATTTGACGGTTGGATGCTCTCAGCATGATACTTTGGAACTTCAAGAAAAATGCCCCACTCAAGAAGTTGACTGTAAGTAGAGAAAAGCGGGTAGAAAACACTTCATATAGTAATCTCTTAATCCAAGACATTATTTAGAGTAATGAATTTAATTTTCGTGTTAAGTAAGTCTGTTTTATCGCGATCCTATGAAATTATGAAGAAATTATATAGAAGAATTAGAGTTGAAAATTTAAAGTTATCTAATCGAATATTGATTTCGAATTAACATTCCTTTCCCTTATTACATCACACTTAAAGTAGCGAGTTTCCTAAGTCGAAATTTTAGTCGGTTGATGAAAGTTCAATAACATTATGCTTTGTAGCGTACCAGTGTCACGGAGAATGGAAATCCGACGGGGTTACGTACGTCGTTGCTTCACCCGTTTCGCGTCCTTCTGGCGCTCCTCGGAGAGTTTGCTTCGCCTACAGCCATAATGAAGATTCAGTGAACGGAAGGTCCCCTTCGCACTTGGTGTTCACGGCTCGCCACGACACCTGTATTTCGCGGCGAGATGATGCGCACTTAACTCTGAATGCGACCCTCATTGGTAAGTTCTATTTTTTTTTTTTTTCAAATTATAACTAAACTTTTCTTGTACATTTCATTCCTTCCGAGTACGAGTATATTAAAGTGAAAAACGAATTCATTTGACAGGTCAGTGCACAACGGCATCGGGAAGGGCGTCTGGAGCATGCAGGCCGAAAGGAGCACTGGGACTATTAAACCCCTTGGGAGGGTTCCTCTTGGTCTTCTCCCTGGTACTCCGATACCTTTCCCCTGTCCAGTCCTCATTGTGGTCTCGTGACTTTCGCATTGACACCAGTTTATAGTGGTAGCAGCATGCATGGTTTGGATGGGTTCATTCTAAGAGGCTTTATGAAGAAACATAAAAAAATATATATCAATAGTTTTTGTTTCGTGTAAAGTGTGTACGTTGTATGTGCTCTATAAACTGTGTAAGTATCCAGTAAACGAACAAATTATATATATAGCCTTGTAACACTGCTCATCGTTTGATGAGCGAGGTTAAGCGACGTTGGGTCTGGGTTGTAATTGGATGGGTGACTGTCCTCTGTCCAGATGATGTAGCGACTCATGGTTCGGATTACCCATAAAGTTGTAGGTCCCCTCCGTCATATGACCTTAGCTGTTACGAATGAGATTAAACAACCACAAAACTATATATATATATATATACACACACACACATATATTAGGGTGGTCCAAAAAATTAAAAATTAAAATATATGTCATGACATTGCCCATATTCCAATACCAGTAATGATATTGGAAATAAAAAACTGGATCGATTTGTGCATATTTAGAGGTGACGCAACTCGAAGACTTAAGTATCATTATACATTATGGGGTGGCAAATTTCTTCAAACTTGCGCCACCCGTTAAATATTGATGGATGTAGCTTAAATTTCAGTCTGATGTCTCTTTCTATATAAGGAATGGGAAAATGCACCAGGAGCGCTTATTTGTGCATTTTCATTTTTTAACATATATGTGTGAACCACCTTAAATTATATATACTTGGTGGTGTAGTGGTTAACATCGCTGACTACGAATCCACCTGCCCCGGGTCCAATTCACGGAGACGGCAGGCGGCGCTCAGCTCACCCAGCTGTTCATTAGGGTGGTCCACACATATATAGTACAAAATGAAAATACACAAATAAGAGCTCCGGATGCATTTTCCCATTCCTTATGTTGGAAAAAGACTTCAGACCAAATTTTGAGATAAATCCATCAATATTTGAAGGTGGCGCAAGTTTCAAGAATTTTGCCACCCCACTTACTGTAAGTCTTCGAGTTGCGTCATCTCTAAATATGCACGAATCGATGCAGTTTTTTTATTTCCGTCATCGTTAGTGGGTGTGGAATATGGGCAACTGTCATGACAAATATACTTTTCATTTTAATTTTTTTGGACCCCCTAAATATATATATATATATATATATATATATATATATATATATATATATATATATATATATATTATATATATATATATATATATATATATATATATATTACAAAAAGTCTCTACATATGTAAGAAGTTTGTATGCTCAATCATTAACATGTTGAAAAGTTGTATAGAATTCTAATTAGGAAAGTAAAAATGAGTTTTAGTATTGAGTTAGGAATGAATGTCGAACGTACATGTATATTTTAGCCGTCACCAAAATCAAAATGTTTTTATCATACAAATGCTATTTGTATATTATCCGCCGTCCTTGTGTTTTTATCATTAGTATTATTTCTAATATTTTTGATTTGTAATTTTAATTAATTGTATTGTGTGTATATAATGTGAATGTAACCTATGTATCTTGTAATGTAGGTAAATGAGAAAAATTGTGATATTTAATTTAATAATAATAAGTACGTTATTCCATTTCATTCTTCCGTTGTTCTAAAATATTTACATTCTTTTATGTACTTTGCTTTTAATGTCTATATTTTCAGTTACTTTAACTATTAATTTCGTCCGTGAATATCAGTCATTCCATTTAACTGGAAGTTCGTATGGCCTGAAATATATATATATATATATATATATATATATATATATATATATATATATATATATATATTATGGAGTCCATTTTGAAGTCGGAAATATGAGATAACTTTGAGCTATTAAAAGCTTTTCAAAATTAACTTTATTATTATTATTATTATTATTATTATTATTGATATATTGATCAGTAGACACTTCTATGAATACAATAACTAATTTAAAATTGAAGATGAAAAGCCCAAATTAATGAAGTGATCGGAAAGAGGAAAGAAAAAGCTTTAGTGCCTTTTAAAAAAAAAGATTTTTTCAATCGGCACAAAACAAACTGAAAACGGAGCCACGTCTTGTTACTTGAATCGAAAAACATCATCTCGCTAAATTAAAGGGTATGAAAACTTATTGAAGGGTAAATATACGGAGTACGTAAACTTCAATCGAAAAATATCAAAAATAAATTTTTGATGTCACTTTAGAGTAGCCATTACACGTTCAACGTTTAAATATAATCAGTAAGAAAAAGTTTCATGTACCACGATTTCAGTGTCCTAAAATTAAAATTCGCATGATATACTTTGTGCACCACATATGTCAGTGTTCTTAAGCCTTCCGTATTAAAAGGAAAAAAAAATGGATCAAACGATTTATAATAAGCTAAAATTCAATTTATTTTGCAATTACGTCAATAATTTTTATTTTCACGCATGTTTAGAAAAGGAAAGAAATCTTGTCTTACAGATGAATGTAAGGTATATATATATATATATATATATATATATATATATATATATATATATAATATTGCAGTTATGTGTAAAATAATGAGGGTTTTTTTTT
The DNA here is from genome assembly GCA_023014485.1 of Bathynomus jamesi. Taxonomy (NCBI): domain Eukaryota; kingdom Metazoa; phylum Arthropoda; class Malacostraca; order Isopoda; family Cirolanidae; genus Bathynomus; species Bathynomus jamesi. Next base: position 459,684 of record JAJOZX010000201.1, on the reverse strand, counting down.
TTTTTTTTTTGGTGACTGTTTCTAATCCCAAAAGGTGATTTTAGAGTTAAAACAATTACCATATAAATTCGATTTGATTCCCAATGGTGTATATTCAAAGAAACTCTTATTGAACTATTATATTTTCACTCTTGTACATAATGCCTATTTTATGTAGTTCTAACTATTTAAGTGTATTGTCACAACAAGACCAAGTATATCAAAGTATTTTTATAGATACTTACAAAACCAAAAAAGGAGTTTTTATAAAGCTTAATAAGTAAGTCAGAAGGTAGCATGTAGCCTGAATGTAAAGATGTATAAAAAATAAATAAATGCATTCGATTATTTTGAAACTTCATCTTTAATACTTCTTAGTAAAATTTTCTTTATAATTATTAATAATTAATTAATAATTAATAATAAAAAGAAGGCAGAAAAGAGTGATAATTTTATTTTATGCCGTCTGCCTGGGTCATAAATAAAAGACAGTGTATATATATATATATATATATATATATATATATAATATATATATATATATATATATATATATATAGATATGTGATGAATGTGTGTGTGTGTATGTGTGTGTGCGTGTGTATCATATATATATATATATATATATATATATATATATATATATATATATAATAAAAATAATAATGAAAACTAATAAATGTGATTTTTTTTCTTATGTTGGTTAAGGAATTATAAGTGGGTGAAGGAATATATTTTTACATCGAGAAAAATACTGTTTCTACATATACTAAGTGGCTGTGTAATGAATATATTATAAAGGTTAATCAAGTCGTAGATGCATTATTCTCTCATTTAATACTTTATTTCATAGTTTAGTACATGTACACATGTACATAATTCTAAGCAAGTTATTTAATATGTACATGTACTAAATGTATGTCTGTATATATTTATTTGATTTGAGTTGCACTTAACTGATGTACATGTACTACAAGATATTTATATAAAGATGCATATTTGTATTTTTGAATTACATGCATGTAGTATTTATACATGTACTAGATGTGCCCCACGTATGACTACTAGTAAAATGTTATATATACATATGTATTTATTAATTAATGATATATAAGTATATCAGAAAGTGTATATTATTTCTTAACGGTATAATGTATTTTGAATCAGAGTATAATCAAACTGAAGTAGATGTAAGTCAGTCCTGATAGGGTGAAAATAACGATATTCATGTTTGAATTCGATATACGATGTACGCAACACGTATTGTGTCCAAATTATTTTAAGTGATACATTTGCTTCGAACTTAGACCAATTCCTTAACATTAAATGTGTAGAATTAAGAAATGTTTAGATTTAGTTTTAAAAGTACGTGTAACTATATACAGATGTTGGGTTTTATGCGCATTTCATACTGAGACCTATTTTCACTCGTTATTTTCAAATGATAAGAAATAACTCGAGAAAAGGAGTTACATATTTTTAGAAAGATTTGCGACATTTTCCTTCCAACAGGTAATATAGCTAATAATTTACACCATCTTCATTATGTAAAATTATGTGTAGCACTTAAATTTGAAGGAAATTTTTATGTAAAACCCGTGTGACTTATAATCAATATTCTGATGTTAGTTTTTTCTAAATGAAATTAAAGCTTTGGGTTAAGGTGTTGGTTTAATCGTTCGAAACGTTTCTAACTTTTATAATGGAGCAATCATTGTTTTCATCCAGCGAGAAGGATAAATCTCTCGAGGACTAAACTTTCGTCAACATATAAATCTCATTTTAATCGGAATTTATGTGTAATCATTATATATATATATATATAAACTTTTTGTTCGAGGAAATACACCTAGCACTTTAAATGTTTTTCATTGACCTTTATGAAAATTTACTGGAAAGCTCATTTTCATAATTTTTACTATGGTACTGAATCTAAACTTTGCCGAACGCAACCACAATAATGACCAAAGTAAGCGAATGGCGTCTGGATTTGAGACAAATGGTTTAAGGCGAAGATCTGCCGCTGTTTGAAACAAATGATCTCATTCATAACCGTCAATTTCCTTGATTTAGAAATAAAGATGAATTTTCTTTTCCCACTTTGAAGAAAGTCACATTATGATAATAGTAATCATAATAATATTGATAAAATAATATTAGTATTGTTATTATTATTGTCACCATCAAATAATTACAAACCTTGATTTAAAAAAAAAAACATATATATACACACGAGTATAATATTTTTGCGTCACTATTTAATAAATAGTGAGATTTATAGTTTAGTTGTGTTATGAAACGCTTTAAGAAACTCAGTTATAAGTCCAATTGTTAATTAATGGTGCGACAAGACTTTTGAGATATATATACAGTATATATATATATATATACATTTCAACTGCAAACAACACACAGTATAATTAACGTAAAGAACGACGCTTGTATAGAAGAACGTTCCGCGCAAGATGAGGAGGGAGAACGAACAAATGAAAAAATGAGGTAACCACCCGGGAATCGAACCCGGGATCTTCCGATTACCGGTCAGATATGATAACCACTACACCATGGGCCTCACTCAATCAGAAGTCGTAATTCTCCTACATACGCGCAGAAACTAATGCCATGAGGGGGCACCTCCCGCATGCCGCACATATATACATTTCAACTGCAAACAACACACAGTATAATTAACGTAAAGAACGACGCTTGTATATATATATATACACACACACACAATTATATAATATATATATATATATATATATATATATATATATTGGCGATAGAATCGTTCCTTACATATATAGTAGAAAATACTGTTACACATTTTTGACGAATGTAAAGAAGGGAGAAAGAGCAAACATACAAACACAATGTTCTGACTAAAGATAATCTTTGTACGAGGTGTTAAGATAGAAAAAGTTTATGAATTCAGTTGAGTCAATCCCAAAAGCCAAAATTACATTTTCTGAGTATTTGAAAATTTGGTAATTTGGAATCTCCGCTTTATAAAGCCACGTTACTTACATATTAAATTTTATAAAAGGAACGTTACAGAGGAGGATGCGATGTAAAACAACAAAATCTTCCACAAAAGAAAAATGATCGCATTTCGAAGTTGAAAAGCGGCTAAAAGCGAAATCTAGTGTTGATTTTGGAAACTTTCATTTGGAGTTGATATTATTATTATTATTATATTATTATTATTATTCGTAGAATTAACAGCAGCAGTAATATTACGTAATCGTTGTTGTCAATTATATTTCAGATATAGAGTAGGTGTCAAAGAAACAATGCTTCAAAAAATAATTTGCCATACTTCAAAATATAATTAAAAATTAATTAGTTATACCAGGGCTTCTCAAACTTTTTTCACTTGCGACCCCTTTGGATCAGACAAATTTTTTCGTGACCGACCCTTCACTCAATGTCATAAAAGCAATAGGTACTAACACTGTATATTTATGAAAAAAATAATATTTTCAAATGTTTCTGCGACCCCCAATAATATTTACGCGACCCCTAGTTTGAGAAGCGTGGAGTTATACTAATGAATACAATGGATATGATTGTTTACATATGGTTTTTACATTAGTTATACTAATGAATACAATGAATATGATTGTTTACATTTCCAAACTGTTCAGATTTAAATCACTTCCACATAATGACCATTATTCATCGCTCAAACTTCATTAGAACATTAGCGAGATCCAAATAATATATTGTATACATATTGATCAATAAGAAAAATAGCAAATTATTTTTGCACCATTATTCTTGGGCACCCTATAACCTTGGTTAACCTTGGTTTTGCCTCCGCCCGAACTGTTCATTCTGACGAAGGTCAAGCTTGTCACTCCACCTTAGACCTACAGTTTAACGTGGAATCCGAACCACGCCCCACCAGCAGTCCAGCGTCTTAACCACAAGGCTACCCAGGGTACCCATTTATCTACCAACTAATTTTTTTTATTGTGTGGAACGATGAACAGCTGGGTTTTGCTGCGTGCCGCCTGCCGTCACCGGGCCTCGATCCCGGGATCCCGGGTTCGATGGACTCATAGTCAACAACGCTAACCACTACACCACCGAGGCGTATAATATAATATATATATATATATATATATATATATATATATATGGAAACAATTTGGTGAGAAATAAGAGGACAAAGAGTTTGTACATACTGTGGTTTTATTTGCAAATGTTTAAAAAAAAAATTGGTTTTGATCGTAAATACTAAAATATTAAAAGGGAGGAAATTACTATAATATATACATATAGTAGTTAAACATGAGGTGCAAAGAGTTATTAACGGGTCATTCCATGGCAAGTCAGGCATTGTCTGAAATCACACCCACTTAGATTTTGCTTAAAATTGCTATACAGGGTTGTTTATGCTGAAAAAAACCCCGAAACTTCGAGTTTCAGAGCAATCAGAGAAACGGTTCAAAAGTTATGGGCCCCCAATTTTGGTGGGGGGGGGGGGGGGGGGGGGCTGGCCCCTTAATTTTTAAAAGTCTATAACTCGGTCCCATTGAGCTAGGAAAAAAAATTGAAACCCATTTGAAAGCTCAAATCCTAAAGAATAATTGACTCTAAGTAATAAAATGCATTTAATCAAATTGTTAAAAAGTTATATCAGTTTGAATATTTTTGGGGGGCCCCACCCCTATGATACAGATATTCAAGATTTTTTTTTCGTCATTTTGTACCTCAATTACTCTTCTATATGACTTAGTCAATGACATTGTGCATTTTTACCTCTAAGTTGTGTATTTTTCCCCTTCATTAGATGGTGGTGGAGGTTAAAAACACATTCTATTTGCTGGACTTTGAACTTACACCATTATGCCTGTTTTACTTATCAAGCTCTCTTATAAGATGTTTGCATTGACTTACAAGTGGATTAAGTATAGCTACAAGATAAACGTATTAGTGGTTTCCTAAAACTCAATACTAATAATAATAATAACTGTCTCTCAACTTTGTCGATCTTCAATGGCAAAAAAAATACTGCTAGTGTAGTTATGTTTTATTGAACAAATTAAGACATTACTTGAATAAAAATAATTGCTATACAATACATTAAATCTGAAACATTTTTGGTACCTAGCCTAATTCTCAGTATCATGTATTTCAAAGATATACACAACTCTGGTGCCAGATTGAATATTAGGAGTTGACATTTCATGAAGGATGTTTTTGGCTTCTACCCAACAAACATCATATTTATTAGTTGGGAAATAGTATCTATTGTTTTTGTTGGAAATAGGAGTAGTTAGAAACAAGATTTTATAATCTTGGAATTCTTTTGAATAATCTAAAATGATTCCTAGATATTTTTTACCATCATAAATACATGCAACATACTTTCCCACAGGAAATTTTTGCTCATTTGATAAATCTGGACTCGTGTCTGAGTCACCTTGTTCAGAGGTCATAACCCTAACAATATTGTAGTCATTGGAGTCTGAAACTAAATAAGCTTTAATGTGACTCTGAGACATTGGCACAATTCTGTGAAAACCTCGTGTGCCCTTCACTCTGTGGAGACAAGATGTGTCCTGTTGTTGTTCTTTGCAAACTAGCTTTAGCTGCTGCTCTCTTCACACTTCCTCCAGTGCCATCAGAAAAGTCTCCCAGTACCAAAACTTTATCTTCACTGAGATTTTGCTTAAGGGTCTTCATGTAGAGGCTTTGACTCTTGGCTATATAATGATGACGAGTAAGAGAATAAATTGATTTTTAAAGTTTTTCAATGAATTCCTCCACTGCAACAGTTACATTTGACAAAGTTGCCCTGTCAGTGCTGGTCCACTGGTCATATTCAATTGAATCCCTGGAAGTCAGTACATTTAATGTGTTCAAATAGTTATCTATACCAGCAACACCAGGACATTCTCTACACTGGTGTAACATATATTTAATGTTGTCTACATCGCAGACACTTTTTTGAATCAATGAATGATAAGTCAAGTCCTTGTCACCAATTGCTGAAACCATTAATTTTGGGTTCTGGTGATAGGTACAAATACAAACTGAGTGTGTACCTGTACCTCCAGCAATAACGCACCATTTGGGTCTAAGAGCTGCAAATGTTGAAAAACTTATACTTGCGTCAGTTTCTTTATACCTAAGATACAGTTCTTTCAAATTACTGAGTAAGAGATGCTTTTGTTTGTAAATTTTATTTCCATCTTTGTCTCTGACATTAACAGAGTCCTTTTTTCCTGGATGCACCCGACTAAATTCTGGGTCCTCATAAAAATCTGTCACATTAGAAATAGTTTCATCACTTATCTTTTTCCCTTTACACTATTTAGGAACATTTGGCAATATTCCATACTGTTGCTTCATGCTCCTCGCTTTATCAACAAGATATCTACTAGCCCCAAAGAACTCTTGAGTTTTTTGAGATCGTGTATTGGGATAGAGTAAGAATCTGCAACCTTCTTTGGTAGGAAGTTGTAGAGTTAAATGCTTCAGCGAGCTTCCTCATCATAGTTTTGTACCTATCAGATAAATAAAAGGTAGGGGATATCAGAATTTTCTTAAATTGAAATTATTACTTTAATGTACTTTAAGATCAGAACCTAAATAGAAAAAATATAAGAATATCTGCCTTCCATGGATATTTTTTAGACATTGTTAAAATGGTGTGATTGTGTTCTGTACGTAAGAATGATATTGAAGAAAAGTTAGGCTACTGAAATTCAAAACATCTAAAATTATAGACGTCAAGAGTCTTTAATTGTGATCATGAGATGCTAATTTAGTTGAATTTGAGCAATCCTTACCTTTCAAATTCTTTTTCCATGCATAATCTCTTGGATGTAGATGCTCCCGCACCCACAGATGCTGAGAAAGACTTCAAAATTCTTTTTCAAAGTAGATACACACTTGTCGTATTTGTCTGATGCTTTTTTAGATATCCTGTTAGTGTTCATACCATCTGAAATTAGGCATCATCCAAAATTTAGAATTACTGTAAGTTACAGCAACAAATTTTCATAATTTAATAACTAATCAGAATTCATTTATTGTACATAACTTTTTTTGCAATTCCTTAAATTGTTAAAGAATGTTCTGTTTACAAGTTTGATAAAACTGCATTATTTTGATAACCTATGAAACAATGTTTACACAAAGATAAAGAGTTTAGATGATTTTAAAAATCATATAATGCAGTTTCTGATAACTATACTTTTCAAAAATAAGTCCTCAAATTATAATTCCTACACTACTTACGGAATTTTATTGGCAAAATCTCCATTTCTTCAAGAATGTTCTTGGTTTGTTCTCTACATATTTCAATATCAATGATCTCACCAGTATTGTTAGCTTGCAAATGTGTACTTCCTGGACTGCTTTGAAATGAAGAGGTACTTGTAGATGATTCAGTTTCAAAAACATCATTAAATAATTTATCAGGCTCTTCAAGTTCATTTATTCTTGCAGAACAGTTTGTACAAACTTTCCAATTAAGGAGTGCAGGATTTTTTCTGTTACATTTAATGGTAAATTTCTTAAACCCTTTAAGATTCTTTTCTTGTGTCTCTTAAAGGGGTCACGACACTGTTTATGATCATTTAAATGGTAAGATATGTTTAAAATTTATATATTAGCTTCAGTTCCTGTAATAAGTAGAAAGAATATTAAATGTTAATGAATTTTAATGATAACAGGCAAACACAAGCACAGCCAATATAGGCAAGGCACTAAAATAATATGGCAAGCAGATACCATATATGAGCAGTGTTTATCATGTGGTCACAAAAGGCAAACTGAACCCTTAATAACCAAGGCCCATGCTAATTGAAGGAGCCCTCAGACAATCTCATTTTGCTGTGACAAGTTGTAGCATGACTACACAAGCGTGATACCACTCAACCTTACAAACAGGCAGTACAAATTATCTCCTTTATTTTAATAATGTGTGTGTGTATATGTGCAATATAGTATATAGTTAGTATAAAACTATTTTATAGTTAGTATAGCCCAATTCCTCTACTTGGGCTAATATGTCATCTTTTCGCTAGCAAGTACCTTATAATAAAGTGCAAAAAAAATCCACAATTTAAAGGTAAAAATACACAATGTCATTGACTAAGTCATATAGAAGAGTAATTGAGGTACAAAATGATGAAAAAAAAAAATCTTGAATATCTGTATCATAGGGGGTGGGGACTCCCCCAAAAAATATTCAAACTGATATAACTTTTTAACTATTTGATTAAATATATTTTATTACTTTGAGTCAATTATTCTTGAGGATTTGAGCTTTCAAATGGTTTTTAAATTTTTTTTCTAGCTCAATTAGGGGCCGAATTATGGACTTTCAAACATTAAGGGGCTAGCCCCCCACCCCCAAAATTGGGAGCCCATAACTTTTGAACCATTACTCTGATTGTGCTAAAACTTGAGATTTCATGTTTTTGCACAAAAACAACCTTATATACCAAATTTGAGAAAAATCCAAGTCGGAGTGATTACAAATTTCTTTTTTTTTTGCATGATTTGTCCTGGAATGACCCTAACATAATTATGATATTAATTAATTATAGGTATATAGTTAATAATATTAACAATTTACTATTGTGAATGACATAAAAATTTTTATTAGGTTAGTATACTCGAGTTTTTGGAAAATTCTAAATGAAAATTCTTGGAGTGGAATCAACTGACTTTAAAAAAGGTTCTTCAATTTGAATTATATTGGCAGCACTTACCGCTAATATCAAACAAGAGTGGACGAGCATCCCAGCATTTCAACAAGAACCGCACAACCCCTACCTATATTGTATATGAAATAAGAACATAATAAAATTAGAAATATAATGATATTTACATATGATAAATAAAAATATATTAAATGAAAATAGCACGCATCTTTTCTTCACTCTTTCGGATGGTACGTATGGTAGACTCATTCAAGTGATACTCGCAGCTAAGTGATGTTATGCTCATATCACCACGCAACTTATTTAGAATCTTCATTTTTTCGGCTAATGTCATAACCTTACGACTTTTCTTCTCTTTACTATCACTTGCAGATGTTTTACATTTTGGTGCCATACTGCTGTCTAAAGGTAATAGCAAAACAACGGCAAAATACGACAAAAACAATCCAACACAACTTCACTGAACTTAACGCGGTAGCGGAATTGAGACAAAGGGTGATGCGAAGAGTGACGCGAGAGGGAGGGAGATGCGGGAGTGTTGGAGAGTGTAGGAGAAAACACTAGAGCGCGCATTGGCACGCGTACAGTACTACTGTATTAGAGCGTGTTTGGCGGACCGTGTATAATCAAATTTTCCGCTTTCGGCAAATAACACTGCCCAACAAAAAAAATTTTTTGCTGGTGATTTAATTCTAAGACCTGTTTCTGGATAATATTGATGTGCTGATTTCAAAAATCACCTTAGATTTTGTCCATCACATCAGGTTTTCGTGCAATGTGCAATGCAATATGCCTATTTTGGGTGATCCATGAAGGGCACTTATCAAAATTGATGATTTTTGAGACCTGTTAACAGCTGTTTTGCTGTTAAAATTTTATCTGTGGAATACGCAAATCTGTGCATTAAATCTAAAGGTCATGTACAACATATTAAAATCTTGGGTATCTGTGATTTCCCCAGGTGTGAGCGTGACGTCATGATCATGGATTCATTTTTTGCTTATTTAAACACTTTTAATCACTTTATGTGTCAATATTACCATTGTATATTAAAGTTCACTCCCTGCACAATTGTTTACTTTTCCATGCTGATTCTGAATATGTAAAAACTTATTTTTTGAAAAGAAAAAAAATTGGGCATAACCCTGCCAAAATGCGATATCTCCGTATTTGATTGCTCGAAAACCTGACGTGATAGGCAAAAACTAAGGTGATTTTTGAAATCAGCACACCAAAGTTACCTAAAAACAGGTGTTAGAATTAAATCAGCCAAATTGGTGTTGGGCAGTGTAATTGTTCGCATTTATTTTTCCGTGCATAAGCAAATTCGCGCTGGACAAACACGCGTTGGACGAGGTTTACTGTATATTCAGTCCTTGTAAAAAGGAATGAAAGAAAATATGTTTCATATGCTATGCAAATGAATATAAATGAGATAAAAATTTAATATTTAATATGTCATCTAATCAAAATTGGCAGTGGAAAGTATTGGCAGCAAATAATTGTATCTTTGTTTCTGTGTTTTTGTGACCATGAACTGTGCCGGTTGTGAAGTAGACTTTGAAGACTTAATTCGTCTTGTTGCCTTAGGGCTTAGACGAAGATAAAGCGTTGGATTTTTTTGCGAATCAGATGTGATATTAAAAACTCATTTATGTCCGAACTGTGGAAAAGAGTGTAATTATAGGTTAGGTTAGGTAAGGTAAGGTTAGGTTAAGTTAGGTTAGATTACAATAAAGAAAATGAAATTACATACCAGAGAATATTTATTTGATGTATTTTGAGGCGTTTTAACATAATCTGCTCACCGTTTTTTGTGAAATCGAGCAGCTTTTGAAATATACATTTCCTCGAAAAATTATTATGTATATAAAAACCTGCTCAGTTGCACAAAAAAAACAAATACAAGAGTCTGTTGAAACATATTACAATACATCAGAAAATTATTATTTGGTATGTAATTTTGGGTGATGTGTTCTGCGGAATAGTTACCAAAACATCCATAAGAGACCACTGCCAACTTTCACAATTACCCTCTTTTTTTGTGCAGGAAGGAGGATCCAAGGGCGAATGCCCGCAAAAGTCCCCCACCCCCCTCAATAGAAGAAGAAGAGAGCCAAAATCAAGGTCCAGGGTGTTCGAGATGCCTAGACACTCTGCGTTTGAAAGATGGGAGGTCATAGACAGAAGGAAAGGTGGATTGAGGAAGCTTGTTCCAGAGTTGACCGGTTGAGTAGATGAACGATTGAAAATACTGATTAACTCTTGCGTTAGATAGTTGGACAGAAAAGGAATGAGAAAGTGTAGAATGCCTGGTGCTACGTGCTCTCCTTAAAGGAGGAGGCATGCAGTTAGAGAGTTCAGAAGAGCAATGTCCGTTATAATAGCGATAGTAAAGAGAGAGTGAGGTAACACTGCAGCGAAGAGAGAGAGATTGAAGACAGTCAGTAAGAGGCGGAGAATTGATGAGACGAAAAGCCTTTGATTCCACCCGGTCAAGTAGGGCAGTGTGGATTGAGCTACCCCACATATGAGAAGCATACTCCATACATGGGGGAAAAGACCCCTGTACAGAGACAGCAACTGAGTGGGGCTGAAGAAACCGCGGAGGCGGTACACCACACCTAACCAATTACACGCTGTTTTAGAAAGAGAGTATATGTGATCTTTCCAAGAAAGATCACGTGAAAAGGAAACGGCAAGACTGTTAAGAGAAGATGAAGGATTGAGTTGTGTGTTGTTGAAGAAAGGAGATAGTCGTGTGGAAGATTGTGACGAGTAGACAGATGGAGGAATTGAGTTTTTGAGGCATTGAAATCCACAAGGTTTCCTCTGCCCCAATCAGAGATAGCAGAAAGATCAGAGGTCAGGTGTCCCATAGCCGTCCTACTCTAATTATGAAGTGACTGCTTTGCGGGACGCTTTGGGAAGCGGGTGGAGAAATGAAGAATGGAATCATCGGCATAGGAGTGAATAGGACAGGAAATGCGAATTAAAAGATTATAAATAAATAAAAGGAAAAGAGTGGGTCACAGGACACAACCCTGAGGAACACCACTGTTGAGAGCTTTAGGAGAAGAACAGTGGCCATCTACAACGGCAGCTACAGATCGACCAGAAAGGAAAGTAGAGATGAAGGCATAGATAGAAGGATAGAAAGCGAAGGATGGCAGTTTCGAAGTTAAAGATTTCTGCCAGACTCTATCAAAAGCTTTTGATATGTCCAGCGGAATAGCAAAAGTTTCACCGAAATCCCGAAAGTAGTATGACCAAGTGTCAGAGAGATATGCAAGAAGATCGCCAGTAGAGCGTCCCTTGCGGAATCCATACTGATGATCTGAAAGAAGATTGTGAGAAAAAAAGTGTTTAAGAATCTTATTAAGAATAGATTAAAAAAACTTTGAAAAGGCAAGAAATCAAAGCAATTGGACGATAGTTGGAGGGTTGAGAGCAGTTGCCCTTTTTGGGGACAGGCTGAAAGAAAACGAGCTTCCAGCAGGAAGGAAAATTAACAGATGAGAGACAAAGCCGAAAGAGTTTGCCTCGGCATGGTGTCAGCACAGAAGCACAGTTCTTAAGAACAATGGGAGGAACACCATCAAGACCGTACTCCTTCCTACATTTGAGCCCAGATAGGGCAGAAAAAACGTCTTTGGAAGAGATTCTATCATAATTTCAGACATAATAAAGTCAGAGGGGGGGGGGAGATAGAGGAGGAGCACCGGAATCGTGTAGAGTTGAGTTGTAAGCGAAAGTTTGAGCTAAGAGTTCAGCTTTATCAGGCGAAAAGACGGCAAGTGAACCATCAGAATGGAAAAGAGGAGGAAAGAAGACGAAGTAAAGTTGTTGAAGAGGTTCTTAGCTAGATGCCAGAAAGAGCGAGAAGAATTAGAATTGGATAGATTTTCACATTTTTGTTTGATGAAGGAATTTTTGGCGAGTCGAAGAACAGATTTTGCACGATTCCGGGCACAAATATAAGCTGAGTGAGAGTCAGGAGTTGGATGGCGACAGTACCTTCTGAAAGCCTCCTCTCTGTTGCAGATAGCATTAGAACAAGTAAAGTTAAACCAAGGTTTTTTTGCATTTGTAGTAGGAATAGAATATGGAATGTACGCCTCCATGCCCGAGACAATCACATCCGTGATGCGCTCAGCACACTCGGAAGGGCCCCGACCACGGAAGCAGTAATCATTGCATGGGAAGTCACAGAAGTGCTGTCTAGGGACCTCCCAATCAGAGGCGCCTAAGTGCCAAAGGCCCGTCCTCTTGGGAGGATCCAAAGTCAGAATTGGAGCGATAGGACAGGAAACAGATATAAGATTGTTGTCGGAGGAGCCCAACGGAGAAAAACGTTTCACAGAATAAGAAGGATGAAAGGTAAGAAATAAATCCAGAATGTTGGGCCTAAGACGATCGGGGATTCGAGTAGGGGGCTGTAGAATCTGCTCCAGGTGATTTAAGATAGGAAAGTTGTAAGCTAGTTCACCAGGGATGTCAGTAAAATAGGAAGCAGTTTTTTTTCTTGTGTTTTCTGTTATTTCTTGTGCTAACAAATTCATCGGCTAGAGCTAGGAGCATTTTTACCTGCTCCTGGTCTTACCGTGTGCCCCCATTGTCCTGGTGTATACATATATTTTTTCCTGTCCTTCTATATTTTATGAATGGAAAATTAAAAGCACCACAGAGAAAAATATTTGGGGTTGAAGAATGTAGATCTTTTACCCAGTTTCTGACCTCTGTAATAGAATCTGAGAATTTTGAAGTTGGCGTGTTCGGGGGTGTGCACATTACAATTAGTACCATATTTAATTTTCAACTTTTGCTGCTACACATTCTACGTAGCTGTTTGAAGTACTTATAGTCATTTCTGCCATATGCCTTTCGCATGTGTAAATAGCACATACTCCTTTACGTCTCACTGTTCTGTCGGCTCGGAGTATGTTATAGTTGTCAATTTGTATTTCTTTTTTGTTAATACAGAACTCACAGTTTTCACAGTTCGCCTGGCAGGCCTTTAGATGGGTTTCCGTGAGGCATGCAAAGTCTGCTCCGGTTTTTTGCACGAGTCCTTTCAGGTATAAAACTTTGTCCGAGGAATGGTTTGATTTAAGGCCCTGAATGTTGGCTTTCAGGATTATTTTTATTTTTTCTCTATCGTTTTTACATACATGTGGTTCCGATTCGCTTTCTAATGGTGGTGCCGATTTCGTTGCCTTGCGATCCTCCGAGAATTTTCCTCTCTATCTGTTTCGATACCCGTTGTCCCGATATCGCTGTAATGTTTTTCTGTATGCCTTCTGACGGCTCTCCGATCCCTGTATTTGTCAGTTGGCTTTGTTTTTGCTGGATGGTATTATTCACTAGTTGAATTGTGCCCACATCTAAAAAATTGGTAGCCCTCTTTATTGCTGGTTTCATCTGCTCACCTGTCAGGTTCCTTTGAGGGTGGTGGTAACGGCATTTTTGTCCGTATTTGCTCATCTCATATCTTGCATAGGTGTTGCAGACAGTAAGATGGTGGAAGTTGCACTTTTTTTCAAATTTGCAATAACCTCTTGTGTAATGTGTGTTACATAACGTGGGATGTGCATAGATGCATTGCCCATCCCGCTATCTGCAGTAACCTTTTGCGTAGTATTTACTGACGGTATTTTCTACGCTTCTATTTCTTGTCACCTGATTATTTTCTATGTCATTTCTATGTCATTTCTTACGTTTTCAGTATTTGTCGGTTGTTTATATCCTAGGTATAATAATAATAATAATAATAATAATAATAATCTTTATTCAGAAAGAACACATTACATAAGCTATACATTACATACATACTGGTTTACACAATGTTGGGATTAACCGACTAAAATTAAGCCAGTAATGTCCAGAACCTGTGTGAATCTGTGAATCTGTCAGTAGACTCCACTCCAAGAATTTTTATTTAGTCTTCCACAAACCTTGGTAAGCTTACCAAATAAAATGTCCTTACACTCTTATGTAAATCACAATAATACAATAATATTATTTTACGTATCTATATGTCTATAATTATGTTAATAACCCTTTACACCTTCTTATTACGTTTAACCATTCTGCATACAGTATATTATTTTGTTTGCTTTTAAAATTTTAGCACTGATGGTAGAAATAATTTTCCGAAACGTTTGGAAATAAAACTACAGTATGTACAAACTCTTTGTTCTTTCATTTCTCATTATATATATACTGTATATACAGTGAGAAATAAAAGAACAAAGAGTTCGTACATACTGTAGTTTTATTTCCAAACGTTTCGGAAAATGGTTTCTACCATCAGTGCTTCCGCCTGGATGGATTATTCATTCTGACAAAGGTCCTTTAACTTAACGTGGAATCCGAACCGCGACCTACCACGGGTGGTCAGAAGTTACTAAGTTCTTCCCCGGACTCGATCTCACGACCTCCTGATCAGCAGCCCAGCGTCTTAACCACTGGGCCACCCAGGGTACCTACTGTATTTATCTACCGACCTATCTTTTTTCTTGAAGGATGAACAACTGGGTAAGTTGCGCGCCGTCTGCTTTTTGCCGGGAATCAAATCTAGGGCCGATGGTTTCGAAGTCAGCGATGCTAACCATACACCACCGAGACGCATTGTATAAATGTATATACACAGGATGTTCATAAAAGATATGAACGATTTCAATCTTTATTAATGTGATAACCTAATAACATACAAAGAAACAAGTTTATCCATGTGACTCCGCAGAGCTAAAAGTTTTACATACATGTTTAATTAATAAACTTCAACATGTGCGCCATTGGTCGCCCGTACAACATCCAATCGATATTCAATTTCTCGCCATGTGCGTTCAAGCATGCCAGCATCGACCATCGCTATTACAAATCTGATCCTGATTCGTAGTTCATGGATGTTGACAACCTTGCTCTTATACAAAAATAAAAAAAACTTTATTAGTTGCTCTATCGCTTACATATGCTTCATGCGTTATATCTTATTTATTATGAAAAATATTAACGAATTAAATCGTTCAGATCTTTTACGAACGCCCTATATATATATATATATATATATATATATATATATATATATATATATATATATATATATATATATATATATATACATACATTTCAACTGCAAAGAACACGCAGTATAATTAACATAAAGAGCGACGCTTGTATAGGAGAACATTCCGCGCAAGATGAGGAGAGAGAACGAACAAATGAAAAAAATGAGGTAACCACTCGGGAATCGAACCCGGGATCTTCCGATTACCGGTCAGATATGATAACCACTACACCATGGTCCTCACTCGATCAAAAGTCGTAATTCTCCTACATACGCGCAGAAACCAATGCCCCGAGGGGGGCACCTCCCGCATGCCGCACCTATATATACATTTCAACTGCGGCATGCGGGAGGTGCCCCCCTCGGGGCATTGGTTTCTGCGCGTATGTAGGAGAATTACGACTTCTGATCGAGTGAGGACCATGGTGTAGTGGTTATCATATCTGACCGGCAATCGGAAGATCCCGGGTTCGATTCCCGGGTGGTTACCTCATTTTTTTCATTTGTTCGTTCTCTCTCCTCATCTTGCGCGGAATGTTCTCCTATACAAGCGTCGCTCTTTACGATATATATATATATATATATATACACACACCGGTTGGGCCTTTTAACTCTGACGGTTTTAATATCCTTGTAACTTTTTTGTTTTTTAACCAAATCAAATAAAATTTATACACAACACATATACATACAAAATATTTTTTTTACATTAAGCTGCTTTTAGCTATCTGCAGAATTGACGAAATGGCGAAGAAAAACCTTTTGACGTATACGAAAACAAATGCTTTATAACGAAATGTCGTATAAAATAAGTCAAAGTTATTGTGTAATTGCTAGTCTTCCAATATGCGCTGGCCCCCACGCTCTCCCGATCTCACCCCTTGCGACTTTTTTTTTTATGGGGGTTTATTAAGTCGAAAGTCTACGCGACAAGACCAACCGACATTCATGAACTAAAACAGAGAATTCAAGCAGCTTTTGGTGAAATTACGGTCGAAATGCGACAAAAGGTGGCTTTGGAATACAGAGCAAGGCTGCCTATACTGATCGAAAATGGTGGAAATCACATTGAAGTTTATAACTAACCTTGTAAGTTTATAAAGGTAATTAAATTTATATCCAAAAAACTTTATGTATGTACCTATGTTGTGTATAAATTTTATTTGATTTGGTTAAAAAACAAAAACGTTATAAGGATATTAAAACCGTCAGAGTTAAAAGGCCCACCCTGTATATATATATATATATATATGAAAATACTAATAAACAGTTGTAAATATTAAGTTTCGAGGACCTCAGTTTTCTGAACATCTGATTGGCCGAAAGTTGGTTACGAGGGAAATAGCTAACTAACCATGAACTACCACCTCACCTGGTGTAGGGTTGGCACAGGCAGTGTGGTGCAGTGCGGAGGTCGGAACAACTATTTTAGACCCGATGTGTTGCGGAGCCGGAGTAGCACCGAAGTCGATGAATAATTTATGAGTCCAACTGACAAGTCTGGTATGAATCTTTTTTGCCGATTTTCACACTTGATTGCAGTTTTAGAGTGACCATCTGCTTTGCACTTTTATCAACTTTTTTTTTTTTTAATCTTCTTGGATATCGCATGCATAGTTTAGCGTTCCATTTAACACCTTTCTTGACTCAATTGTGCATGCATTCCTCCAAATTGTTCGTTGGGTTTATCGTATTAAATTGCAATTTCAGATGAATGTTGTTGCGCAGAATGTGTAATATAATGCAGCATAAGGTATTGTGAAGTTAATAAGCAAATAAAAGTGGCTATTAAGCTCGTGCGCGCTGAAATCCAGTGAGACACGTGTGCACAATGTTTTGGCGGAAATGAATAAGAGGATGATATAACAGCTTCAGTTTTATGATTCATGGTGGCTTAGTGGAGGGTGTGCGTCAGAAATTTATGGTGGCCATTGAATTTCTTATAAAAATCATTAATAAATTTTATTGTGATAAATGCTTAGCTATTTCTTAATTCTAACGTGATAAATAGTTAACTCGAGTCAAGAAATGTCATTTAAAAAAACACACACACACACACACACACACACACACACACACACACACACACACAAATTGTGCTCAGTAAACTTTGAAAACCACGATCATTTTCGTTACAAATTATTTTTTAAAAAATCTCCATTCTATTGCTGAAACTTTGTATCCATATGTTACTAGCCCAGGCGTAAGAGTTGCCCTGGTTGCCCCAAAGTATAGAATGGGCAGATCACCGAAATCTGGTGTCCCCAAAACTTTATATATATATATAATATATATATATATGTGGGATAAATTTCACAATTAAACACGTGAAATGAATGAATGCTGCAAACCCACAAGGAAACTCAGTATATATAGGCCAAACGGGTTAAACGTTAGATATTAGGGTAAAACAGCATAAATATGCGTGTAGAACAGCTAATAATTCCAATGGTTTGTTTAACCATATGTATAGATGTAATCATAGCATCAACTGGGATAGTTCTAAAACGCTTGTTGAAAACAGAGATAAAATAGAAAGACATATTCTAGAATGTGTATTTATTAATTTTAAAAACAATTTCAATAACAGTGCGGGAATGTATAAAATTGACAATATCTTGTTAAAATTCCTTTAGCCTCTCATTAACTCTTGTTAAGTATGTGCTAATTGCTTTGGTTTCAGCTACGTTGTATATATTTATGGGCATCTTGCCTTCTCTCTTCATTCCCTGACGAGGTGTAGCTCTGAATACACGAAAGGCCTTGGAATCGTTTTTCTTTTTCCTTGTGAGTTTGCAGCATATATATATAAAAGGGAACACAAACTACACTAGATCAAAGTTGGTGAACGTAACTACACTAGGATCTTTAGGAAAATTTTTTGAAATGAATCCATCAAATAAAACGTTAAAACTAACGACAATATTACGACTTAACCTAACCAATCTATATATATATATATATATATATATGGGATGGGAAACCGAATCGAAATCGAAATCGATAAACCGATAAAACCGATATTTTTTCTTGAAGCGAAATCGAAAAAAACCGGAACTGATATTTTTGGAAAAACCGAAATCGAAATTTAGACCGAAACCGAAAAGAATAAAAAAACTTGAATCGGAATCGAAATCGATAAAAAATATCAGTTCAAACCGAAATTAAGAAATAAAATTTAATATTCAAACTGCTTTCTATTAAAGGAGAGTTGACCAACTTCCGTGGATTAAAGACGGCTACTTTTATGATACCTGACTCCTCAAACAGGGTAACATAAAGGCGTGAAATTTTAAGATGTATTAGCTTCCTTACATTCCATCCAGTTTTGTTTATTTTTCCCTGATTTTTTTTATATATATAAATAGAAACAGGGTGCTTTGACTGCGTTGATCTGATAAATATATTCTCCTCCCTCAAAGGAGGGTGGTTTTAGGCGGGTCCCTAAGTTGTAGAAATAATATGAAAAAGTTTACTGAAAAAAAAATGAAGACAACTTCAAGATATAGTACTGATTAAATGTAAATAATCATCCAATAGCACAACTTTTTTATTTGGAATAAGTGTGCAGAAATAATAGATAAAAGCTCATATTATATGTAAATAATGAACATATTATATTGAAATCTGAAAAACTGAAATCGAAATCGAAACTCGAATCGAAATCGATATAAAAAACCGAAATCGAAAAAAAAACCTGAATTGAAAAAAAATGAAAAAACCGAAATCGAAACCGAAATCGATATTTCTCAAGACTATGAACTGAAATCGAAACTCGAATCGAAATTCATTTCGGTTTCCCATCCCTGATATATATATATATATATATATATATATATAATCAAACAACCACAGGGAAAAAGGAAAAGGAAACACGAAATCCGAGCGCTTTCGTGATATATTCACATCTTCAGGGAAAAGAAAGAAATAGACAGAATTTACCAAATAAATGAGTTAAATACGCAAGCGAAAAATTCCCAATCGGCAACTCAATTTAAAAACAATAAAACATTCTAAAGATTTTTTCCAATAGGTAACTTAATGTAAAGGCTACTAAATTATTGAATATATAAGACCTATATAAATGAAATTAGACAATTAACATGTACAGAAAACAAAAATTATTATAACAGTTATTAGAAATAGTATTTAATTAGAGCAGGCAGTTAAGTGGCAAGAATTTAAGGAAACAAAGACATGGTGCCATCGTCGTACGGAATGGCACCATGTCTTTGTTTCCTTAAATTCGTGCCACTTAACTGCCTGCTTTAATTAATAACTGTTATAATAATTTTTGTTTTCTGTACATGTTAATTGTCTAATTTCATTTATATAGTTCTTATGTATTCAATAATTAAGTTAGCTATTGGGAAACATCTTTAGATTGTTCTATCGTTTTTAAATTTAGTTGCCGTAGGCCTATTACTTTTGACCTGCATTCTTGCCCCTTAACTGTTTGGCTTAATTAAATAAATAATATTTTGAAGAATTGTTAACATTCTTATGTGTACATTTTAATTGTATTTTTTCTTTCATCTAATCTTTATGTACGGGGTTCCAATAAACCTTAGCCCCCCCCCCCCCGCCCATGGCCTAAACCATTAGAGGTACAGTAAAACTAAACATACCTTACAAAAGAGAATTTAATCCTGCATTTAATGAGAAACAATTAAAACTTGGTGTTCCCGCCATTGGCTTCCAAGACAGCCTGAATTCGCTTTGGGTAGCTTGCCAAAAGTGACGTGAATAGATCTTGATCGTTACGCAATTTGCTAAAACAGTTTCAATGTGTTGCGTCATTGTATCCTTCAAATTCGATTTGCTGCAGGTTCTTGAAACGAGAGACATTCAACCTTGTCCTTTATAACTGATCCAATGTGTTCACAGAGGTTCAGGTCAGGAGAATTTCCTGGCCATTCTTCATTTCCAAAGAAATCGATCTCATGGTTCCGCAACAACTGTTGAGTGGCTAATGCCTTAAAGCGGGGGGCCTTATCGTGCAGAAGTGTGACCTGATCGACATCCATAACATTGTTTGGGTTTCTTAAAAGGAATGACATGCTGGGATAGAATAATATCACGAAAATACTGTCCATCCAACTCTGACCATTTGGCTTCAGCACCCACATGAGCTTCTTTGCAGTGAACAAAACAAACACACCAACACAGTCTGGACTTTTTAATAATTCGCGATAATGTTCATTGTCATCGATTTCATCTGGTGTTGTGGCTCACACTCGATCATTTTGGTAGTTAGGCCGACGTGTTACGTAAACAAAAAATTCATCGGAGACAGCTAAATGCATGAAATCATCCACATCCCAATCTTCAAGATAATGGGCAAACCACATTCTGTCATCGATGTTAAGTGAGTTTTTCTTGGCTTTGGAAGTTCATGCCAAGGCTTTAAACCTTGCCTATGACGGTACAGTCGAATGATCTCACCACTAACGATCTTTCCTCTCAACACTTCGATCTCTCTAGAAAGTTTAGCAAAGCTGTTTTTCCGCTTAACGCATACCGCTTTCAATGATGTCCTTTGTTTCCTGAGAGAGTGGCAAATTGGGCTCCAGATTTGGTTGTATCCATTTCACATTCATCCAAAGTTTTATTCCAATTCTTTTGACGAAGTCCTCACTTCTTCGCAACTTTTTGGCAACCCATGACGTGTTATAAAGGTGGCTCCAGCATCACGAGCTTCCCGAAATGTTATTGCTCGTATGCGATTTATCACACGTTGCCTCTCCGAATCACCAATTAATTGAGAAGCCATTATATTATCACTTTATCAGCTAGAGTAATTTTAATACCTGCAATAAATAAAGAATTTTATATATTTTTATAATCACTAAAAACTATTTCGATATAAGTAAACATGTAAGCTGCAAATGGGGGGGCTAAGGTTTTTTGAAACCTCTTACTTGATAGTTTATTAGACTTTTGAACAGGTTATCTATTGGGGAAAAAAAAAATTTCAGATTGCTTGTAGATATTTGGAATATTCCGTTCGACGATGGCACCAAGTCTTTTGTTTCCTTAAATTCTTGCCACTTAACTGCCTACTCTAATTAAATACTATTTCTAATAATTGTTATAATAATTTTTGTTTTCTGTACATGTTAATTGTCTAATTTAATTTATATAGGTCTTACATATTCAATAATTTAGTAGCCTTTAGAGTAAGTTACCTATTGGAAAAAAATTACTGATATCTGAAAAGTAACAAAGTATAAAGTAGAAATTACTTCTCTGGATTAATTATATTATAATTAATCCAGAGAAGTAATTTCTACTTTATGCTTTTAGTTACTTTTCAGACATCAGTAATTTTTATTTGTAGTCGATTACTTTTTGCCCACCACTGGTGCACTCTATATTTTCCTTTCCAACTAAGTCCTTTTGTAGGGAACTTAACCCTACGTTAATCCCCGCCATTCTGGCGCCTCCAGGCTCTACGATTATGCTTTATTATCAAAAGAAAATTCGGACTCCACAGAAACTATTTTAATTTTAATTGGTTTACTTTCGGAAGTCCTCAGAGTCAAAATTTCCCAATTTGAATCTAATTCCACCCAAATTTTAATGTAAAGAACTATCATAGGCGCTCCCTGTTAAACCCCTCCCGTAAAAAGGTGATAGTTTACATCGTCTCCGCCTACCTCGAGGTTATAAAAGCCCTGGGAGCGTCGACGACAGGGATCTCCACTCTCTTGCTATACCTCTAACCATGCAAACTCTGTGATTGATTGTGTAGTGAAGCTACCTCGTCTTATAAATAATTAATCTTTGCTGCAGACTGTAAATTTAAGAAACGGTAATAATGTGAAATTTTTGTTCAACTTAACCGTAACTTTAGTGACCGTTGTTACTATCCATAGTTTTAAGGTTAGATGTTAAGCTTCT
Source organism: Bathynomus jamesi (assembly GCA_023014485.1). Lineage (NCBI taxonomy): Eukaryota > Metazoa > Arthropoda > Malacostraca > Isopoda > Cirolanidae > Bathynomus > Bathynomus jamesi. The sequence continues at coordinate 437,046 of JAJOZX010000201.1, read as the reverse complement.
CATGACGTATTATTTACATTTCATTTCTTGAAAGAATTCATCAAAAAGAAATATTGAACCATAATTATCAATCAAAATAAACTTAGAACTTCGTTATAAATTTCCCATTAAAAACTGTGAGATCGGAGTGAATTAATAAAAAAACCGAAGAAGTGAAATTCCTTGTTTTCATTCACCGTGAAATTCAATATATATTTACATATATATATCCATGAGTCCTGCCGTTTGTCGTCTAAGCTATGGAATTCATGGTACGAAAACATCTGTCTGTAGCTCTACTTCCAACTTCGACATTACTGTATTATTTCTAATTAATTGCATATATTTCTATCCTTAGTATGTGAACTGTCATTGTACATTTCATTTCATAAACATACATTTTATCTCTATCATACATTTTACTTCGGGAAGAAATCAGATAAATTACTCGATGGTAACCTTCTGAGACGACGTAACCAACCGAAGTAAGAGTGGCCGGTGCTACTGTAGTATGCGGTCTATCTACGATTCGGCGGTCTACCTTTTAATTATAGTTCTTATTATTTTATTATTAGGTTAATTGTACGCCCTTGACGATTGGTTAGGTAAGTCGTGATATTTTCGTTAAAACTAACGAAAATATCACGACTTAACCTAACCAATCATCAAGGGCGTACTGTAGTATGCGGTCTACCGTTAAGTATGCGGTAGTAGTAGTATGTTTAACTTCTTAATAATTCCTTAATTGTGTAAATTAAATTATAATTCCTTTCAATTCATTTTCAATTCCTTTTAAATATTTTGAACGGTAGACGCATACTACAGTAAACTAACGGTAGCGCATACTACAGTAGAAACTTAACGGTAGACCGCATACTACAGTAGCACCGAGTGGCCAATAAGAGCTAATATTTACTAAAAGAGTTGTGTGCGTCTACGAGCGTCGATGTTAAACGTGATCCAAGAAAGTGTCCTTCGGATCCCCATAACCCCAAGAGTGACGTTGTCGAGAGTCCTATGGATACAGCTCCGTTTACAAAACGAGGGGATGTCCTTACAAATTCGGTCCATCGTCAACTCCTACGTTCGAGCGGCAAACCCGCTCAACACACACACACACACACACACACACACACACACACATATATATATATATATATATATATATATATATATAATATATATATATATATATTCTAACATTAGTTTTTGCATATAAAGGTCAAACTCGCATGACATTCTAACTGTATATAATATTCATGCAAGCTTGGAAAATAATTAAAAATGAACATTTTTTTGTTCTTTATTTAGTTCTTGCTAAAGTAATTTCCTATTCAATGATATCTTGATGAATAATTTTTTTTAACTACCTCATAATTTTTTTTATTAAATTTAATCATTTAATCTTGTTAAATTCTGCAATGTTAATTTTTTTATATATACATTTTCTCTTAAATCATAAAAAATGAAGTTATATCTTCTCGAAACTCTAATCAGCATTTACTTTTAAATTTTGAACCCTTAATTTTAGTTTATAATAAAATTCATATGTTACTTTCCATTTTTAGTTGACACGGCAAATCATGATAACATTAGATTTGTCAATATGCTGTTACAGCAAAATTTGCCTTCATCTTCAAATATTTTGCTTTATCAGTTTGTGCAAGATCCACATAATACACCAAACAGTTCTTTTGAATTAGCAAAGGAATTCAGACTATTAAAAATCGGAAAAAACAAGTCAAATTAAATAATAATGACGTCACTAGCTTAAATAGTATATAAACCATTTTAACCTTTTAAATTCCGTTCTATCTGGTCTGATCCAGATAGAATATCTGTAATATTTAGAAGCAGTAAAATTGGGTAAAAGGCTCTCTTTACCTTCTCCTTTGAGTCCTGTCTTTTCCAAGAGAATTTAGTTTTAGAATAACACAGCATCTTCACGAAACAGTAAAGTTAGAAATCAATAGGTCTTTAGGCTGAGAGCAGCATTGCCTCACAAACTTCTTCGATAAGCTACAAAAAGAATCGGGGAATCGACCAATAACATAGTAATTGTTCACGGAATTTCCCGATTCGCTACAAGAAGAAATCGGAGAGTAGTACAAAAGAAATTATTGTGTTTCCCTACACAGTATCCGCTACCCCAGAGTGAGAAATCCATTGCTGCCACCTAACCAGAACCCCCGTCAACTTCGAACCACCCAAGGCAATCGACGGAGGGTTAGCATATATATATATACCATATGTCCCACAAAAAAGTACACCCAACTTTAGATTGTACTAACTCCTCCAAAAATTGAGATATTTTGGATCTGTTTGTTTGATTTAATATAGCAAATTATTCGTTGTTAACGTTCAAATTTATTCATGTTTAAACGATTTAGTGTTTAAGCATCTGCTTTTAACTGAAGGGTACAGCAAAATGGATTGCGCAAAATTGGTCAATGAAAAAATAATGTGTGTGCTATCGATGTAATGAAAAGACAAATACATAATAATAGATACTTTAACATAATTTTAATAAGATACAAAGCAGATTTTTCTTTATTCCTTATTGCAAAAGTTATGCTTAGTTTCGTTTTCTTTCAACATGACCGCCATTCCTATCGATACAAATCTGGAGTCGAGCTCTCATCTTCCCCATCACTCTTTTGATAAGATCTGGATTGTCTTTTAACAAGTTGATTTCAGCTGTGATGCGAGTCCTCAAATTATCTAAATTGATAGGTTGTGATGCAAATACTCTATTTTTCAAATGACCCCATAAAAAGTAATCACACGGGATCAAGTCAGGGCTTCTGGGAGGCCATTCAATGTCATGGCCTGTAGCAATTACTCTTTGGTGGAAGACTTCCTGCAAGCGTTCCTTCACAATAACTCTCCTGTGAGCAGGAGCTCCGTCTGCACCCACCAAATACGATTAAATCGGTTTCCATAAGTAATACGTATTTGTGGAAGGATTTCTCGGTCTATCATTTCTAGGTAAGCTTCACCATTTAGATTACCATCGTAAAGACCGGGCCTACGCTCCATTACCGCACAGTCCTACCCAGAGAGACAGTTTTTGTCTAGAGTTATTCTTTTCGTAGATATGATTGTCAGGTGGATGATTTTTTGGTGCATACTGACGGCAGATTTGTCTGTTCACTAGACCATTCAAAAAAGGCCGCCTCATCTTCAACCACTAATTGTTCCGTGAATCTTTCTGGTTTTTCAAGAAACCACTGGGCAAATCTTAGGCGGCGAGGTAGATCTCCTTCAATGAGTTGATGTCGAATTTCCATTCTGTATGGGTACAAATTCAAATCCTCACGAACTATTCGATGAAATGACATGCGTGAGAGTTCTGTACCATTTCGCCTGGTGGACACTTTTGGATGTCTCTCTAATAAATGCCGAACATGCTGAATGTTCTCGTCTGTTCTTGCCGTCTTCGGATGGCCTGAACGTCCTTTGTTCAATTGAGGACCGTTCCTTCTTTGTATTTCCGAACATTCTTCAAAATTGTATGTTTAGTTGGAGGAGCTCTATCGGGAAATTGCAGTTCGAAGGTATTCTGAACTTGTTTTAAGCTTTTAGTTTGCAAATAAGTTGTGACCATGAGAACGCGCTGCCTTCGTGTAAACTGCATGATAAGGGTTTCAAAGTTATTTATAAATTTAGTAATTCAGATTCTTCATTTATATGTATGACTCGTATCTTAGATACAAAAGTTCGAATTATTTAAAAAAAATATTTGCAATATCCTTCGACGTAAAAAGTAGCACATTGGTTAAAGCAAGAGGAGCTATCTGGCTGGGAGAAATGATCATTCCGCGCAACCCATTTTGCTGTACCCTTCAGTTAAAAGCAGATGCTTAAACACTAAATCGTTTAAACATAAATAAATTTGAACGTTAACAAAGAATAATTTGCTATATTAAATCAAACAAACAGATCCAAAATATCTCAATTTTTGGAGGAGTTAGTACAATCTAAAGTTGGGTGTACTTTTTTGTGGGACATATGGTATATATACACAAAAGTCTTATATAGCACATGCAGCTGATACAGCTGGGCACCCTCGAGCCGGACCGCTTCATGGCAAAAAGCTACCAGAACAGGTATGCGGGAACGGATCCATCTCGGACGACCACAAGGCTACAAAACACGCGAAACCAAAGGACAACGAACTTAAAATGCACAAGGGGCAATACAAAACAAAGAACATAAACATTGTCCTGGCAAATATTCAAGGAATAAAACCGAACAATTCACTAAACAAAGTTTTGTACCTGAAAGGTTTTACGGACGAAGGAAGTGTTCTTCGGGTATTGCACAAGGGGCAATACAAAACAAAGAACATAAACATTGTCCTTGCAAATATTCAAGGAATAAAACCGAACAATTCATTAAACAAAGTTTCGTACCTAAAAGGTTTTATGGACGAAACAAGGGCAGACATCGCATGCCTCACAGAAACACATCTTAAAGATTGCCAAGGAAACTGCGATAACTGCCAACACTGTATCTACAGATCTACAGAAGCTAAGGCTAACAAAGACCCTAAGATCCTCTCTAAGGTTAGCCCGAGAGAAAGGAAAGAGTAGGGGGTTAAGAGAAGAGAAGAGAATAAGGAGTTAAGTAAGTAGCAACACCTATCACTCGTGGGTTAACATTTATTCAGAAAAAGAGAAAAAAAGACTCACCATCATCATCCGCCGGCCACTGCCGACAAGTCAGAAAAATAGTCGGAGAGAATAGGAGAGGGGTGAAAGATGAAAAGAAGTAAAATAAGAACGCTTACAAACCATGCAAACACCGTCTTAACTCACTGTCATACCATGCAAACTACAAACATTCAAGAAAAGAGAGTTACAGACATGCAAAGTAAGGAGAGGATAAAAAAAAAAAAAAAGAAGGTAAAGTTAAACAAAAAGAGGGTTAGTTTACGCTACGAGCTACATCTACGTTCGTATTAGTCTAATTTTTTTTTTTTGTTAATAATTTTATTGCTGGCATCACACACTGGCATGTCACAAGCTGGCATTAATCGTCAACAGACTCATCCTCGACCACCACCCCGAGAGCTTTTGTTGCTAATTTTTTTTTTTATTATAAACAACGTTAATATTTTTAAAATGTCTGTCAAGACGGTTCTTAAACACATTAACGCTGGTAGAGTTCACGACGAGCGCGGGAAGATTATTCCATTTATCAATTACTTTAAACGTAAAGAAGTTTTTAACGATATTAGTAATGAAACGTCTGCCACGCAACTTAAATCCTTTATTACGAGTATTACTATTATCGAAAGTGAACAATTTGCCAAAATTTACGTTATCGATTTTATTAACGATTTTGAAAACTTCAATAAGCTCCCCCCTTAATTTCCTAGTTTCGAGTGAATACAGGTCTAACTCTTTAATCCTATCTTCATAAGGCTTGTTGCGCAATGACGGAACTAGTTTCGTGGCACGACGCTGAACCCTTTCTAACCTATCAATACCCTCACGCAAGTACGGGCACCAAAACTGAACGGCATATTCTAAATGAGGCCTGACTAGGGACTTGTAAAGGGGCAATATAATATCCTTCGATTTAAATTCGAAATTACGCGCTATGAAGCCTAACATCCTATTAGCTTTTGCGCAAGACTCCAGGCACTGGTTCCTAACCTTTAAATCCTTAGATACGCGTACGCCTAAATCTACTTCCTCGTCAACGCTCGCCAACTCCCTATCATCCATCGTGTACGTGTAATTATTGTTACGAGAACCTATATGCAAAACTTTACATTTGTCTACGTTAAATTGCATCTGCCACTTATCCGTCCACTCCATAATCCTATTTACATCGTCTTGGAGCCTATTTCTATCGTCCTCGTTAACAACCTTACCGCCTATTTTAGTATCGTCCGCGAATTTTGACACGTTAGTACTCAGGCAGAGCTGGGCATTTGCGGCATATTTTGCGGTACTGCGGTACTGCGGTACTACCAAACTACCAAACCAGCACCAAACCGGTACGCGGAAATTTGAATGCGGTAGCGGTACTGCGGTACTTTCAGCGATCCTTTGCGGTACTGCGTTATGCGGTTCCGGTTTGCGGTTTGCGGTAGTACCGCAGTACCGCAAAATATGCCGCAAATGCCCAGCTCTGGGCCGCCGCCGCCGCCCGCTTAGTAGTCAATCCTACATCTATGTCGTTAATGTAAATTACGAATAGCAATGGGCCTAACACTGAACCCTGTGGGACACCGCTACCTACATCTAACCACCCCGATTGACTACCATTAACTACGACCCTCTGCCTCCTAGCACGAACCCATTCTTCTAACCAGTTAGCTACCTGACCGCGTATACCGTGCGCTTTGACCTTCGCAATTAGTCTCCTATGCGGAACTGTATCGAACGCCTTTTTAAAATCTAAATAAATAACGTCAGCCGCTCTATGCCTATCGTATTCGCTCACTACTTCGTTATAAAATTCTAACAAATTAGTTAAACAAGACCTATGGCGTCGAAACCCATGCTGACTACTATTAATCAAATCTCTACTTTCTAAGTGATCGATGATACGATCCCTAACTACGGATTCCAAAAGTTTACCGACAATTGACGTTAAGCTAATGGGCCTATAATTGCTAGCTACTGAGTGGTCGCCTTTTTTAAAAATAGGCGTGACGTTAGCTAATTTGAAGTCTTCAGGAACAATCCCCTTTTCGAGAGACTGATTAAAAATCTTCGTTAAGGGGCCTACGATAACTTCTTTCAAATCTTTCAAATGTCTGGGATAAAAAGCGTCAGGGCCTGGAGCCTTGCTAACTTTTAGCCTATCGATATAATGCGCAATCTCACCCTCGTAAACAGTTATTTCATCCAAAATAGTCTCGCTACTAAATGGAACGATATCGTCCACGTCGGGGACATTATTTACGTCTTCTACGGTAAAAACTGTCGCAAAAAAGTTACTGAAAATACCCGCCATCGCCTGAGCGTCAGAAGCCAAAGCGCCATTAACATCCACTAGAGGGCCTATGTTATCTTTTACCGGCTTACGATTATTAACGTATTCAAAAAACTTTTTTGGATTATATTTACTATCCGCAGCTATAAGTATCTCTAAATTACGCTTGGCATTCCTAACTGATCTTTTAACCTGACGTCTAAGCTCGATATATCTATTAAAGTCAGCTGCCGTGCCATTGCGCTTATTAAGTCTATACGCTCTATTACGCTCGTTTATGAACTCGCCTATTTCCCTAGTCCACCACTTGGGCCTACCATGATTTCTAGCGCGCTTGGGCCTACGAGGAATAAACTCCCTTTCAATATTCCTAAAACTTTCTTTAAACGCCACCCAACGCAAATTTGTGTTATTACCCATAAATAAGTTATCCCAGTCCACTACTCTCATCCTATCCGCAAAACTATCAAAATTAGCCCTACGAAAATCAGGGACTTCTATTACGTTACTATCCTGAGTGTTTTTTATCGCTAACTTAAACCTAAGAATTTGATGATCACTACATCCTAAACTCTCGCCTACTTCTAAACCTTCGACTATATTCTCACCGTTCGTCATCACCAAATCTAAAATATTGTCACCGCGCGTTGGTTCGGTAACTATCTGTCGTAAAAAGTTATCTTCCATAAACTCAATCAATCTCAAACCCTCCTCATTACCAGTAAAATTCTCGTAATTAACATTAGGGCAGTTAAAGTCTTCGACAATTATACTATTCCGATTGTCAATAAAATTACCAAGAAGTGAGTAAAATCTGTATCGAGGGGTTGAACGGGAGGTCTATAAACAACAAAATTAAAACTAATACTACGCGCCCTAACTTCAACACATATCGCACGGAAAATCTAACTTAACCTCGATAGTCCTAAGGGAATTACGAATGTACAGCAAAACGCCTCCACCAAACCTATGTAACCTATCATTAGTAAAGAGTTTAAAACCCGGATAGAACAGCGAGACGTAAAGGTGGCTGTACTCTTTATATACATGAGAGGTATATGACAGAGACGTTAATAAGTAAATCCAACAGCTTCGTGGAAACCTTCCCAGTGAAAATAGAGAAACTAAACGTGATACTGATAGTCATCTATAGACCTCCAAACTCTCCAAATGAAAAATTTTCGGATGCCATTGATGATATCAGAACCCTAATAAAGTCCGTAAACGCTTCATCCCCAAATATAATACTCTGCTGCGATTTTAATTTCCCATTTCTAAAATACAAAAAGGTGGGTAGAAATATATTTATACAGCAAGATAACGGGGGCACAAGAGAGGACCATGAGCAAGCAAAAATGCCGCTGGCTCTCACAAACGAGTTTATGCTGATACAGGGGATAACAGAAAATACTAGGAAAAATAACTGCCTAGATCTGGTATTCACAAATAACACGCACTTGATTGCCGATATAAAAATAACCCCAACTATTATCGAGTTATCAACAAATATGGTGATAACTTTAAAAGACGATACACATACGGAAGACGCAAATTTGGGGCTTTTAACTTAAACTCCAAGACCATAAATTGGGAAAAAATCAGATCACACATGGCCCAAATAGAATGGAGAACAGTTTTCGAGAATAAAACAATTGAGGAAATGCTAACAACCTTGGAAGAATAGACGCTGAGAATTTTAGAAAAATATGCTCCGAAAGCACAGCCAAAACGAAAGAGGAACTGGCTAGAGAGGCAAAATGGAAGAATATTCCGCAAAAGAAAGAGCGTAGCAACGAAGTTAGCTAATTGCGGAGACAACAATGCCTGGAAAGTAAGAAAAGAAAAACTGGAGAGTATCGATAGGGAAATACAAACTCTGATAAAGGGCCATACAGAGAGGGGAGAGGAAAAGGCGGGAGAAGCAATAAAGGAAAATCCAAAATACTTCTACAGCTATGCGAAAAGGAAAACAAAAACGCGCGCTACTATCGGGCCCTTAAGGAAAGGAAATAATGAACTAACAGACGATCTAAAAGAAATATCTGAAACACTGAGAGCCCAGTATGATTCGGTCTTCAGTTCCCCAAAAAGTGACAAAGCGATACCTGACGTAGATGCATTTTTCGAAGATAAATTACAAGGAGAATGTATAACAGACTTTGATTTTACCCCAGAAGATGTATCGAGAGCTATAGGCCAAATGAAATCACATACAGCTGCAGGTCCGGACAAATGGAACGCACTATTAATTAAAAACTGTAAAAATGAAAGAGGTACACCCTTATGGAAAAACTATACACGTTTACAATATGGTATTGTATGTGATACCTTTACTTCGTAATTAAATACAAATTACACCAGTACACATTTGAAAATTTGTCGATCGATTTTTACAAACTAGTTGGTGATTCTATATAATTTGAGTGCGCTGATCTCAAGAATATAGTTAGTTTTTCCCTATCACGTATGGTTTTTCTTACAGGGTGTGTCATAAATCCCCCATTTATCCCCAAATGTGAACCATCTTATCGAGACCAACATTGGATTGCACATGCTAAACCATAAATTTTGTTGTTATAGACTACAGTAACGCTTACATAATAATATACGTAAATATATATAACAACCAGTCCCGTTCCCAGCAAAATACTCTCTCCTCTCCCATCAATGGGTGGTTAACATTTGGGGACAGATGAGGTATTACAACACCCCTTGTAGCACGAAATCTTTAGGTGATAGAGTAAAACCTAATTAAAGCAGAATTAAATAGCTCCTAGCTCTTGGACAAGCATATTGCTTGTTTATGAAAGAATAAAAAAATAACTGAAAGAAACAAAATACATTTACCTTCTTTACTTGCAAACATTTCAGGACTTATTCCAAAGACTTAAGACTACGAAGGTAGCTCTGACTAATGACGACTAAACCGGTGCTTCTTTGATGTTTTCTTATGCTGTGCGTTAGGCTGATCTCGTTGCAGACACCAGCACTAATCCGCCATCATATTTGTACGCCATCTTCCTTGATATCTTCTTTCCATGGTTTTGATGTCCTGGTGAAATCGTTCCCCTTGCTCCTCACTTACATCTCCGAGATTTTCGGGAAAACGGTCAAGATACGAAAATAAGAAGTGAACTTTCAGGCTCATGTTGCAGCCTAAGGCGCAAAACTTTTTAAGCATATTTTCCACCAGTCTTTCATAATTTTGGCTTTTGTAGTTTCCCAAGAAGTTTTCAACAACATCTTTGAAACCAAGCCATGCTTCTTTTTCTTTATTGGTCATTGTGTTCAGGAAATGATCGTCTGTCAATAACTTTCTAATCTGAGGACCTATAAAAACACCTTCCTTTATTTTCTCGTAGCTAATCTTTGGATATTTTGAACAAATGTACTTGAAACACTCACCTTCTCTATTCAATGCTTTGACATACTGCTTCATCAAGCCTAACTTAATGTGCAACGGTGGTAGGAGGATTTTATTTGGTTCAACTAGATGTTCATGTAAAGTGTTCTTTGATCCTGGGGTAAGATTCTCTCTAGGAGGCCAAATTTTCCTCTTCCAATGCTGGTCACGTGCTCGACTATCCCATTCGCAGATGAAACATGGCATATGTGATTTTGATACTGAATTTTTTCCAGAAGCAGTTTCATGTTATCATAGGTCTCTTTTAAATGAGTAGAATGGGCCACTGGGATTGATGCATATTTGTTACCGTTGTGCAGTAACACTCCTTTTAGACTGGTTTTAGAGGAATCTATAAACAACCTCCAGTCACTGGTTTGGTATTCGATGCCTAGCTTGCACACTAATCCTGTGATGTCCTTGCAAAATACCAAGGGACCATCTTCTTCGAAAAAAGGCACAAAGTCTTTCTCACGATTTCTGTACCAAGCGAAGTATGTGTCGGATGCCAATAAATTGTTCTCCTGCAATCTAGACCCCAAAAGTTCTGCAGAGTCCTTAGGCAGATTCAAATCCCTGACTAAGTCATTTAGTTCGGCTTGGGTTAATGGTTTAGGAGGATCTCGGTCAGCTGTTGGCTGTTCATACGCATCATCATTGTCTGGATTTGGAGCTGAATCAGAATCTGAATTGTATTGATCCAGACTCTCGGGTGGGCGGGGAATAGGAACTTCTGACCCATGGGGTACCGGCCTTATTGCAGATGGAAGACTTGGGTATTGAAGGCTCTCTTTATTCTTTGCATTATAACCTTTAACATTGCAAGAACGGAAGTAGCAGTCGTCGGTATGGTTTCTAGGCTCGCGCCATACCATAGGGATCCCAAATGGCAAACTTTTCTTTTTACCTTTGCTCCAATTCCTTAGTGCCGCAACATACGTAAGACAAACCTTGTGTGGAGCGAGACTTTTGTCTTGATCTCCTAATTTAATTCCAAAATAAGCATGATAAGCTCTCTTAATGAAGGTCGTTACATTTGTCCTTTGTTTTACAACAACATACCGACCACAAATATAACAAAATATGTCTGGACTATGGATACATCCTCTAGAAGCCATTATTTAAATTTTAAAGACGTAATGTTGAATTATCTATCTGAAAAATATGAAAAAACGAAATTAATTAAAGATAAAAAAGGTAAAAAATTACAAAACGCCCCAAAATTGTTTTGCTAATAACTTTAAAACTGTGGGTGATAGAAAAAAACTGGTAGCATTTTTTAATTCAGCGCAGCGAACTTCTTCAGAATCACAACTCAAAATAAAGGAATCGATTTTCATGCAGACCGGTGTTATTAATTTATTGAATTAAATAACTTCAAAATTGCCTCGGGATTGGCGACATAGCCTATTGGGAATGAAATTAATTACCATACATAGAACCCCATATGTAGGCCTTGGGCCTTGCATGACAACAAGAAAACCAAATTTATTATTTCGTATTCAACATTTTCCATTGCTGACTCATGAAAATTACACCAAGAGAAGAGTCAACGAACTTTGAGGAATCAGCGGATTCCTAACGATTTATACTGGCGGCACTGAGCTGCTTAGGTTACAGCGATGCTTTAAGCAAGGAAGATGTACTTTATTTTCCTATAAGTTCTGAGTGAAATCCTCATAATATAAAACCTAATAACTATAAAAAGGATAGGCCTATTCCTTCAGGTATTTAAGTGTAGTGAATGCCTATAGCAAATAAATCGAAAGAGATCGTCGCGCCCTACAAACAAAAGTGAGGCCCAACGAAATAATAAGGTGAGGTAATTTCTTTGTTTACCATTAGGCAGCGCAAATACCGAAGGCAAATAAACATAAAGAGGTCCTTTGAAGACCTACATATACATAACTCTAACGAAAAAACGTAGGGTTTTGTCGTTAACTCTCCACTGTAATCTGCTGGAAATTTCCAACGGATGAGAGGTAACAGGCAATCAACTCTTAGCCCTATATAGTTTTTTCAAATGGTGGCCCGTATATGGGGAACTGACCCCTCTAAAATTTACACTGACACAAACGGTGGCTAGGCTTAGCTCATTAGGCCTAACCCTAACTTCACCCTAAGCCTACTTAGTAGAACAAGAAAAATTACAAATAGCTCGGTTAAAACAAACTTTGCTGCAACTTCAAAACAAATACACGATAGCTGATAAAACCCTTAATGCAGATGTAGTTGATGATATACATATGCTCATGGGGGCTGATTATCTTCATCTGGTCCATAGAGGCATCATTAAAATTGGAGATGGAATAGCCATACAAACTCCCACAGGTATTGCACCTTTGGGTGACATAACTAAATACAATCTTACTACTGACAGAAAACACAGAACACAAACAAAATTCACACAAAACAAAATCACCACATTCACAAATTTCTGACTATGTGACAAACTCGAACAACAAAAACACTCGTAATCCCACATCATTTGAATGAAAATGATTCCACATTGGATGAAGGGTTACAGCAGTTGTGACTATTAGAATCAGTTGGCATAAAGGACAGTACAAATACACATGAAGACCAATTGATGACAGAACAACAATTTAAGGATACATTACAACACAGACAATCAATACTATGTGGAGCTGCCTTGGAAAACACCTTGTCCAGAAATAATGGACAATTTGAAAGTAGCTAAGGCACATCTGTATAAAAATTACAGAAAACTTAAAAATGACAATCTTTTAGAACAATACAACAACATATTCAAAGAAAAAATAGAAAGGGGCTTCATTGAAGAAGTTACTGATGAACCCTTTAAAAAACGAGGTTGTCATTATTTAACACACAGAGATGTTTACAGAGAAGACTCATCCACAACTAAACTAAGAGTAGTATACAACTGTAGTTTAAAGGATACAAATTCTGTTAGTTTAAATGATTGTCTCATGGAAGGCCCAAATCTTGTCTCGGATCTTGTAAAAATTCTCCTTTGCTTCCGTTTAGACAATTATGCGGTGCAGAGTGACATAGAAAAAACATTCCTCTGTATGAATTTGAAGCTTGAGTATGATAAAAATCATCTCAGGTTTTTGTGGTTTAATGATCCACATGACTTTAAAAAAGGTTTCAAACCTACAGATTTAAAGTAATTATTTTAGGAGCAAATTGTTCTCCAAGTATTCTTGCTTTAATAATTAAAAACCACCTAAACTTACTTCAAGAGAACTTAACAGTTCAGTTTTTAAAACAAAATTTGTATGTGGATAACTTCATTAGTTCCACTGTAACTGAAGAGGAATTGCTTGAAATTTACCAAATGTCTAACCCATAATGAAGCAAGGAAATTTTGGACTGAGAGAGTGGGTTTCTAATTCTTCTAAATTAAATGAACAAATAACAAACGACAACAATGGGAACATTGAACCAAACAATTACACAAAAACGCTTGGAATGCTTTGGTTTTTAAAACAGAATTCCGAACACAATGACACTCTTTGACTCACGAAAATTACATCAAGAGAAGAGTCAACGAACTTTGAGGAATCAGCGGATTCCTAACGATTTATACTGGCGGCACTCTGAGCTGCTTATGTTACAGCGATGCTTTAAGCAAGGAAGATGTACTTTATTTTCTTAGAAGTTCTGAGTGAAATCCTCATAATATAAAACCTCTATAAAAAGGATAGGCCTATTCCTTCAGGTATTTAAGTGTAGTGCCAATACAAAAAGACAAGTGCTTTCAGAATCATCCAACATTTTTTACCCCATTGGATTATATTTACCAGCAACCATAAGATCCAAAATCCTTTTGCAAAACTTATGGAAAAAGAAAATTGATTGGGATGAACCACTTTCAGTGGAAGACCAACTTCATTGGAAAAAATTGGCCACAGACTTAAACAAAGTTCAAAACATCTACGTACCAAGATGTGTTGGTTACAGATCGAAACGTCAAACACTACACATTTTTACAGATGCCAGCACACAAGTTTATGGGTGTTGTGCCTATTTAACAAGTGAAAATGAAAGTAACTTGGTTTATTCAAAGGCAAAAGTGGCACCCTTAAACCAAAAGAAAACTGTACCACAACTTGAATTATTGGCTGTCTTATTGGGAGTCAAAACAGCAGACTTTCTCTCACAAGTATATAAAGAAGTTGACATAACAGACATTTAGTTATGGACAGACAGTCAAATTTGTCTAACATCGGTGACCAACACAGATACAACTTAGATACAACTTCTTGCAAAAACATATTTGTGAAGAACAGACTAACTGAAATCAAAACTGCAAACACATCCCTTGGTATCAAATTTAGGTACATACAAACAAAACAGAATCCTGCAGACTTTTTGACAAGAGGGCTCTCTTACAAACTGTTGAAAGCAAACAAAATTTGGTATGAAGGGCCTGAATGGCTAACATGCGAGGATCTTTGGCCAGCCAAAGTAGTTAACCTCACACTCAACTCTACAGCAACTGAAAAGATCATTGAGGACAAGCCTATTTTTTACTATAAACATTATTCAGACCTGAACAAACTCTTGAGAATTACAGTCTATTGCTGCAAGTTTGTCAATAGCTACCTTCTCAAACACTGTCCTCAGAAGGCCTTTTCTAACTTAACAGAAACTGCAACAAATCACTGGCTCAAACAGATACAAGCTTCAGAATTTGACAAGGAGTTGAAGTATCTTAGGTCCAGTAACACATTAAACAAAGGAATTTCTTCACTTGTCATGGATCTAAATCTGTACCTGGATACAGAGGGTCTGATAAGGTGTAAAGGAAGGCTTAACAAGTCAACGTTGACTTACAACTCTAAGCACCCAATTCTTCTTCCAAGGAGGAATCACTTCACAAATCTCATCATTAGGGATATCCACAACAAAATACACCACATGGGGGTCCCACAAACCCTGACGGAGATGAGAAAAACTTACTGGCTACCAAAGGGTAAAACTGAAAACAAGAAAATTTTAAACACGTGCATTCCTTGTGAACGTATCCATTCACGGCCCTTTAAGACCCCAAGCCCTCCAGACCTACCTGTGGAACGAGTAACATTTACTCAGCCATTTGAAACCACGGGTATTGACTACATTGGAGCGGTGAATGTGAGTTTTGGAGATAAAATGGATTCAAAGGAATACAAGGTATACATTGTACTCTTCACCTGTGCTGCAACTCGTGCCATACGTCTAGACATAGTAGAAGATCTGACAGCGGAAGCTTTTATTGCTACTTTCAGGCGATTTTGTGCACACAATTCTGTACCCAAGACTATATGGTCAGACAATGCCACATACTTCAAATCTGGTGAAAGAATTATTCATCAGATTTGTGACAGTGAAACAGTACAAACTCATTTAATTAAACACAATATAACCTTGAAGTACATTCCTGTTAATACACCATGGTATGGTTCCATTTGGGAAAGAAACATACGGACTGTAAAGAACTGCCTTAAAAAGACTATTGGGACCAAACATCTACAACTTTTTGAACTCATGACTATTCTATCAGAAATTGAAAACGTTATCAACAACAGACCATTAACTTATGTGGGAGATCGTATTAATGAGCCAGAACCTCTCACACCAAACCACCTAATTAAGGGAGAAACAGTAAACATGTTACCAGAATATGAACATAACAGTACAGAGGATCCAGATTGGGTAATAGAACACAAAGAACTCAACACAAAATACCGACATTTGACACAAATCAAAACTCAGTTTATAACAAAATGGAGAGAAGAATACTTAACAAGTCTTAGAGAAAGAAATAAACAATTAACAAAACAAAATTGGAATGATTCAGTCAAAATTGGGGACATTGTGTTGATACATGACAAGACTCCAAGACAACATTGGTCAATGGAAAAAGTCTTAGAACTCAAAACTGGTGAAGACGAAATTACCAGGGTTGTAAAACTGAAAACAGCAACTGGTGAAACCACCAGATATATCACATTACTATATCCTTTGGAGTGTGGGGCAAAGTTAGAACCATTACCCCAAAGGATGGATCAGGATACTATTGGGGAGGAATCTCTCAATGTACCTGATGTAACTCAGACTAATCCAGACAGGCCTCAAAGAAAGACTGCTTTGAAAGGCAGAAAATGTTTACAAGACAAAATTAAGACCATTAATTTCCTATACCAAAGGGGAGTCAAACTGATTGATATAACTTTAACTAAACTTGAGAAGTTGGCCTCTTGAACTTTTATATTTAAATAGGTCTTGAGTAACCTTTCTCTTTCTAAGTTCCTACTTTATTCCTTTTAACTCATTTCACATGGTTTAAAACACACTGTTTATTAAAAAAAAATTTAATGTATAACATACAAATTTTTCCTTCGGGCCCCCCAGTATATGGAAAAACTATACATGTTTACAATATGGTATTGTATGTGATACCTTTATTTCGTAATTAAATACAAATTATTAATTTATTGAATTAAATAACTTCAAAATTGCCTCAGGATTGGCGACATAGCCTATTGGGAATGAAATTAATTACCATACATAGAACCTCATATGTAGGCCTTGGGCTTTGCATGACAAAGAAAACCAAATTTATTATTTCGTATTCAACATTTTCCATTGCTGACTCATGAAAATTACATTAAGAGAAGAGTCAACGAACTTTGAGGAATCAGCGGATTCCTAACGATTTATACTGGCGGCACTCTGAGCTGCTTATGTTACAGCGATGCTTTAAGCAAGGAAGATGTACTTTATTTTCTTATAAGTTCTGAGTGAAATCCTCATAATATAAAACCTAATAACTATAAAAAGGATAGGCCTATTCCTTCAGGTATTTAAGTGTAGTGAATGCCTATAGCAAGTAAACCGAAAGAGATCGTCGCGCCCTACGAACAAAAGTGAGGTAAGGTAATTTCTTTGTTTACCATTAGGCAGCGCAAATACCGAAGGCAAATAAACATAAAGAGGTCCCTTGAAGACCTACATATACATAACTCTCTAACGAAAAAACGTAGGGTTTTGTCGTTAACTCTCCACTGTAATCTGCTGGAAATTTCCAACGGATGAGAGGTAACAGGCAATCAATCCATAGCCCTATATAGTTTTTTCAAAACCGTTATACTGGATATGGAGGGCTCAGTTCTGGGTCCACTGTTATTTTTATTATATATAAATGACCTTCCACGTTCATCTGATATACTGAACTTCATAATGTTTGCAGATGATACAACTGTCTCTTTTTCTTGCAAATATGTTAATGCAGCTAAGAATATATTTCATTCAGAATTCATCAGTGTAATGAAATAGTTGAGCACCAATAAACTCTTCCGAAATACCAGTAAAACAAATTTCATGATTTTTACTAATAAAAGAAATGTATATCTTGATGAACTTAATGTTAATGAAATCGCCATAAAGGAGTGTACTGTAACAAAATTTCTTGGTGTAATGCTAGATAAGAATTTGCAATGGAGTGATCATGTAAATTATATCGCCAAAAAGATTTCAAGGAGCGCTGCTATAATGTTTAAACTTAGAAATGTAGTCCCTAAACAAGTTTTATTGACTCTTTATCATACTCTTGTTCTTCCTTATATAACATACTGCACCCTTGTTTGGGGAAACTCCGCTACAACGCATTAAATGGTATCTTTGTCACCCAAAAACGAGCAATAAAGTTATCTGATGCTGATTTCCTTGATCACTCTAGTGCATTATTTAAAGAGCTAAACCTACTAAAGCTCAACGATATAACCAAACTGGCACATTTTATTTTTATTTACAAGTGTAAGAACAAAATCATTAATTTGCAATGGGTAAATAGATATTTTGTAACTCATCAAGAAATCCACTCGTATCAGACCAGAAATAGATCAAAGCTTGTTATACCTCAATTTAGATTGTCTTCATCTCAAAAACTACCCATTTTCATTGGATTGAAATTATGGAATGACTTGCATGCCGATATAAAAAATATTGTGTAAATTTGTTTAAAACCAAGTTGAAATCCCAATTAATAATGGCATACTAACAAAAATCTAGGATTAATGTCCACTAATATTGTTTAATATTGTCCATTAATATTGTTTAATATTGTAATACATGTTTTAACTATTAATAATACTTATTTACTTATTTATTTATTTATTATTACTAATTAATAACAACAAGCTGCTTATGTTTAATAAGAGCCCAGTAAAGCCTAAGCTTAAGGGCCAAATTAAATAAAATAAATAGTCGACTTCAAAATTATTCATGTCATTGTAAATTGAAAAAATGTATTTATTTTATTATTATTAATAAAGGTTATTCTATCTATTCTATTCTATCCCTAGACACTGGGGAAATACCGAGCATCTTGAAAAGAGCAAACATTGTCCCTTTATTTAAAGGAGGGGATAGATCTCAAGCAAAGAACTATAGACCAGTGTTCTTGACGCAGTGGCGTATCAAGGGAGGGGCGAGAGGGGCGACCGCCCCCAGCGGCACTTCCCGAGGGGCGGCAAATTACTGTCAGGCGGGCGCAGTATGCAAAATTTTGGGTTTTTATGTTTTAAAATGCAACCCTCCAAAAAATTATATCTCATCATTGTCGCGCGTTATTTGTGTACAAAATATCCATGGTTTTGATGAAAAATCATCATTAAATGCTATATATGCCACCTCAATGCCACTATTTCCACAAATAGTTGCGTTAAATTTTCACATCGGAAAGGTTGCCAGCCCTATTTTTCAGACTTTCCCTATATTATTTAGGTTAGGCTTTGCATTCTTTGAGCTTTGATGATGTTAATAATTAATGGTTGTTTTATTTTGCAGATACCCTACTGAATTAGCAAACATGAGCAAACGACAGAGACTGAGTGGTGCTACATACAAGAATCTTCGCGAAAAAAAAGAGGAGGAAGGCAAGCGTGCTGCTAAGCGATTTCATCAGTTAATGGGATTCTCAGACACACCTTCAGTGCCTTCTGGGAAGCAAGGAGATCAACCGCAATGTGATATATCTTTAGAGATAGATGTTCAAGCGGCAACTTCAAGTGAACCCCCAAATAATCAGGATCAACCCTCATCTACATCACAAAGTCACCCACCCACCCATCACCCACAGAGTCTGTTTAACGATTCTGGCAACTGGCCCGTTCCAATGACGGACAATTTGAGAATCGAACTCATTAAACGTGGACCATCACATTTGAAAAACATGAATGGACCCTTTCCAGCTGATTCAAACAATAGGTCAATGTCAAA
Organism: Bathynomus jamesi; assembly: GCA_023014485.1. Taxonomy (NCBI): domain Eukaryota; kingdom Metazoa; phylum Arthropoda; class Malacostraca; order Isopoda; family Cirolanidae; genus Bathynomus; species Bathynomus jamesi. Next base: position 417,458 of record JAJOZX010000201.1, on the reverse strand, counting down.
AGTTTGGTATTTCAAAACTTTGGAAAATGGCGAAAAAATTGAAAGGTCATGGCTAATCTTCTCACCTTCAAAATGTAGCTTGCATTGCTTTTGCTGTCGTCTCTTCAACAACATCTCCAGTGCATTTGGAAAAGAAGAAGGATTTTTTGCCTGGAGGACACTGAATCCAAGAGTACCTGAACATGAAAACAGTCCAGATCATACCCGATGCTTTGAACAATGGAAAGAGTTGTCTATGCGCCTTCAGTTGAATGCTACAATAGATAATGCACATCAGTTGCAAATAAAACATGCTACTGCTAAGTGGAAAGAAATACTGAGACGAATTTATGACTGCATCATTTTCTTGGCAAAACAAGATCTTGCATTCCGAGGGCACCGAGAGAACTTAAATGAAGAAGCTGGGCTAGCTGGCAATTCTGGAAACTTTTTGGAGTTAATAAAACTAATGGGCAAATATGACCCAGTAATTAGGGAACATCTTACAAAAATACGAATGACTGACAAGATATCCACTACGTATTTGTCACCTAACATTCAAAATGAGTTCATCACACTAATCGGCTGTAATGTTCGAAAATGTATAATTGATAATGTGTCTAGTGCAAAGTACTTTGCAATAATTTTCGATAGTACACCAGATATATCGCATATTGAGCAGATGTCTCAGGTAATTCGCTATGTGTCGATTAAAGATGGTAATGTAGAGGTGAAGGAATCCTTCGTTGATTTTATTAAATTAGAGGGGAAGACTGCTGAGGCAGTTACTGATCTCATTGTCACTAAGCTCCGTGAGGATGGGCTGGATATCCAGAATTGTTATGGTCAAGGGTATGACAATGCTGCTACGATGGCAGGTATTCATCTTGGAGTTCAACGCAGAATTCTTGATGTTAGCAAACACGCTGTTTTCATTCCTTGCAATAACCACTCGCTGAACTTGGCTGGAGTTCATGCCGCGGGACTGAGTCCTAATTAGGGTTGCCCTCCCGGGAATCCCGGGTCGGGAAATCCCGGGAAATCCCGACAAAATCGCGAGCGGTTATTCCCGGGATTTCATAACATTTCCCGGGAATTCCCGTACTATTTTTTTTTATTGCCAATGTCATTAAAAAGGTAAGAAAAACTGTCAAAATTTTTAGGAAATCGCCAACAAAAAATGAAATATTGCAAAAATATATTCGAGAAGAACATGGCCATGAATTACAGTTAATACTTGATATTCAGACAAGATGGAATAGTTTGGTTGAAATGCTAGAGAGATTTACGTCTCTCAAGAGATGTATTGCAAAAGCGATGATAGATATAAAGGAACAACTTGATTTTTCAGAAAAAGAATTTAGTGCTATAAATGATGTCGTATCATCATTGAAACAACTTCAAATTGCAGTTGAAAAATTAGGCCGAAGAGATGCTACATTGCTATCTGCAGAAGGCATATTTGCTTTCATTGTAGAAGAATTATCTTCTCAAGACAACTCATTTTCTCTTTCCCTCAAAGATTCTGTCGTAAAAAGAATTGAACAGCGAAGAAATAAAAATCTAATTGGTTTACTGAAATATCTGAATAGCCCTTTAAATTGGGAAGTTGCTGATCCTTATCTAACTTTGCCATCAAAAAGTTCTCTCCAGAATACTGCAAAGAAATTATTTGAAAGAATGTTCATTCCTTCTTCAGATGAATCTCCTGAGGAGCTATCCCATTTCGAATTAGATCTAAATCAAACGAAAACACCATCATCTACATGCAATGAACCAACAGAATCACATTCTCTTTTGGAAAGAATGAATGCAGCTATAAACAAGGCTGCAGGAAGTAACTTACAAATTACTCACTATTACAATGTGAAAAACATCACAAAAGAACTCAACATTTTTGAAATTAGTGGGGATCGAACAGAAAATCTAAATAAACTTTTCTTTGCTTTAAAAACTATTCCCCCTACTTCAGTAGAAGCAGAAAGAGCCTTTTCTGCTCTAGGACTCTTTGTTACCAAACTGAGATCGAGATTAAATGACGAAACCATCGACAACATTTGTTTCTTGAGGCAATATTATAAGTAGTTCTCTATTTTCTTTGTGAATTAAGTAAAAAAGTAATTTTTGTTAAATAAAAGAGATTAAAATTGTTTTTTTATGATTAAAAAGATTTTTTATTAGTAAAAGAGTTAATTTTAGTTTTTTGTTTTCTAGTAAAAGGAGCTATGATTATAAGTAGTTCTTTATTTTCTTTGTGAATTAAATAAAAAAGTAATTTTTGTTAAATAAAAGAGATTAAAATTGTTTTTTTATGATTAAAAAGATTTTTTATAAGTAAAAGAGTTAATTTTAGTTTTTGTTTCTAGTAAAAGGAGCTATCTACATAATTTTTTTTATCCTTAACTCTGGCTCAAATATTAATTCTTAGCAAGGTAAAAGAATACAATTAACAGTAAAATTTAATATTGGACTGAGACAATTTTCAATGCTTTCCCGGGAATTTCCCGGGATCCAGGGATTCGTCGATTACGCTCCCGCTTTCCCGGGATTGGAGAGAGCCGGGAAATCGGGCAACCCTAGTCTAGTCCTAATGCTGTAACTTTCTTTGGAACAATTGAACGAATTTTCGTCTACTTTTCTTCCTCTACTCATCGTTGGGATGTCAACAAAACATTCCAAAATCACTGTCAAGCGAGTCTCTGATACGCGGTGGAGTGCTAAGTATGATGCTGTTTCTAGTCTTAAGAAGAACTTGACTCACGTTGTTAGTGCCTTGGAAGAACTGAGTGAAGGGGTCTCCGAAAATCTGGACACAAAGGGCGATGCTGAAGCTCTGTTGACCTCCATCATGTCATACATATTCATTGTGTACTTATTTTTCTGGGATCCAGTGCTGAAAGAAATCAATGATGCTCAGCTATATTTTCAAAGAAAGGGACTTGCTTTGGACCAGTGTGCATTAAAAATGAACTCTTTATCCGTGTTTTTAACTAATGAACGAGATGCAGTAGTATCAAACGCTGCAGATGCCGCCGAAGAGTTCTGTAATGAAATGGATATCAGTATAGACCTCAGAGTCAGGAGACGGAGAAGAATGCCTGGAGAGCAAGCTCGTGATGCTGGATTGACCGTGCAAGAGGATGTACGCAGAGAATTTTTGAAATCATGGATCGTTTATTAGCAGAAATTGAAAAACGCACAGTTTGTCTTAAAAACATGAATGATCGCTTTGAATTTCTGTCTCCTTCGTACCTTTTGAATCAGTCCAAAGATGAAGAAATTAATACCAAGGTCAATAATTTTTCTTCCATCTACAATGACATTAATCCAGGAAGTCTACTGGAAGAAATAAAGCGTTTGCGCAGACATTTGCTCAGTTTCGAAAGCATAAGCGTCGACGATGATCCAAAGAACTGGGATATGTTAAAACTACTTCAGTGGATCGTTAAATGGGATCTAGTGGAATCTTTGCCTCATATAACAATTGCCCTCCGGATCTGTCTAACTACATGCATGTCCGTGGCAAGTTGCGAACGAAGTTTCTCGAAACTGAAATTTATAAAAACTTACCTCAGGTCAACTATAAGTCAATCTAGACTGAGCAATTTGACGATTATTTCAATTGAACGCGAAGTTGCAGAGAAAATGGACATAGAAAAAATCATTCATGAATTTTCTGTTATGAAAGTCCGAAAATTTAACTAGGCATTATACATTATATAGTTATTGTTAAAATTATGTAGTGTATTATGTACGGTACATTATGTAGTATTGTTAAAATTGAAGTTGCTTTATTTAGTTTTTCTTCCAATAAAAGTTTTGTTTAGAAGTGTATTTTTGTAAAGGAATTGTTTTTAAAATTGAAAATTGTTGCAGGGGGGGGGGGGCGGCGTTGGCATTTTCGCCTCGAGCGGCAAAAAGTATTGGTACGCCTCTGTCTTGATGTCCCACCTCACCAAAATATTTGAAAGCGTAGTCAGAGAGAAAATCTATGACTTCTCGGAGACATTGGAAAGATTCAACGAAAATCAGCACGGATTCCGATCAGGAAGATCATGCCTATCACAACTTATAGAGCATTATAACAATATCTTAGATGCACTTGAAGGCAATGAAAACTATGCTGTCACATACACAGATTTTGCTTAAGCTTTCGACAAATGCGATCATGGTATAATAGCACATAAAATGAAACATGGGAGTAACAGGCAAAATGGGAAAATGGATCTACAACTTCCTCAGAGAACGACTACAGGTCGTCAAAATTCAAGGTATATCATCATCAGAATCAGAAGTACGCAGCTCAGTACCACAAAGGACAGTACTGGCCCAACTCCTGTTCATTATCATGCTAACATCCATAGACAGTGGAGTAAACAGCAACAGTATAGTAAAATCCTTTGCGGACGATACAAAGACCAGCAGAAAAATCAGCGATGCAAATGAAGTGGAGGCCTTGCAGAGGGATACGAACAAAATATACACATGGTCAGAAGACAACAATATGACACTTAACACCGAGAAATTTCAGTTCTTGAGTTATGGTAGAAATGAGGAACTTGAACAGACGGCATATTATGCTCCAGATAGACAGGAAATTTAGAGAAGAACGAAAGCGGTCGACTTGGGGGTAATAATGACCGATGATGCGAAATTTGAGACACAAAATCAGATAACAATAAACAAAGCAAAAAGAGTCGCGCGACAGGTACTAAGAACGTTCAAAAGGAGGAACAAGACAGTAATGATTCCCCTGCTGAGAACACTGATTATACCAAAACTTGAATACTGCTCAGTTTTGACGTCCCCATATAAAAAGGATTATATTAATAAACTAGAAGAAACGCAGATACATTTCACTGCCAAGATTGATGTCTTCAAAGAACTCAACTACTGGGAAAGACTACGTAAAATAAATCTGTACTCCCTGGAAAGAAGAGAGGGGTACACAATAATCTACTCCCTGGAAAGAAGAGAGAGGTACACCATAATGTACATATGGAAAATGATCGAAAAACTGGTACCAAACCTCAAACTAAACTCAATTACCATCCAAAGAACGCTGGAAAATAGGAAAGGCAGAATATGTAGTGTTCCCAAATTAAAGGGCTGACAAGGGACCTCTTCAACACTGAAGGAAAATAGCTTGGTTGTCAGGGGGCCAAGACTTTTTAATCAGCCTCCAAAGGACCTCCGAAATGTTACAGGGGTCAAAGTTGAAGTCTTCAAGAGAAGACTAGATGCCTGGCTCAGGACGGTACCAGATGAGTGGGATGTGCTTGGCTATGTGCGGTGGAGAGCGCAAGAGAGCAACTCGCTACTCCACCAAGCCAGACGTAGAGGCGGGGCCACCAGCTTGACCTTCGTGTGAAGAGAGACCGACACATGGAACCCAAACGAGGTTAACGAAGTATATATATATATATATATATATATATATATATATATATATATATGGGATGATATATATATATATGTCCTGCAAATGAGGCGGGATGCTGCAGAGGGGTCGACCGCAGGTCGATCCTGAGCCGTCGTTCAAACTCACCTAAAACAAATATAAATAAATATTCATTCTTTAATTTATACTAACGTTTAAACACAAAACAAAAACCTTTATTCAGAACAAGAATAGAAATGACAGTTTTTAACTATTTTTCGCTATTTTTCTATACAATTTAGATATTTGTTGGGGCATTAACCCTTTCATTCACTGTGCCCCACATATGCGTAGCTGAAAATAAGCCACATTTATTCTTATTCGGACTAAACGTAAAGATTTTTACCCTGCACCATAATTCGTGAGCAAAAGGGTTATTAATATATTCGGCTTTCTCTCCCGGGCTGACGTCCCTTCCCCACTGACCCCACTGAATGATACTGAATCATTCATCCATTGTTCCGTTTGTGTTTAGGTATGCCAACACAATTCACTTGCTGTGGTAGCAATGACCCTTACAACTTTTTCCACAATTAACGGATGTTACAATTTTATGTGCCTAGGAGAAAATTGAATTGAATTTACTGGCCTACGTTCATCTTACAAGTGGGCTCCCATTTCCTACGGGCCGGATGGAAACAATCAAAATGACAAGGGAAGGCAAGATAAGATTTTATGGTGAGCTCTCGGGAATTGTCACGCTCTCGGTGACAATTCCTCTAAACTCACTTTACTGACTGAATGATCCCCTCTCGGCGCTGCGCTCTGTTCCCCCCCCCCCCCCAATCAGAACTTGGGCTTTTATTTCGCATTCGGAAAATAATTTTTACGTTCCTTTTTCCGCCTGATCCTGGAAGTTACAAATAATTTTAAATATATTATATCAAGTTTATTTGACCTATTTGACAAGATCAAATTGTTTTCATATTTATATCTTAAAACTAATGAATACAAGATTGGACGAAACGGGAGGTGGGCATCGCGTGACTGTTATACTTAACCTGATTTGTGAAACAGTGTTTGAGAGGGTGCGCAGACACTTTTTATGAATGAATTCCCAAAGGATGTTTTATATATTTCTTTAAGCTACCCCATGTTGTAATGCAATATAATAAATGTGGGTTGATGAAGTTATAATACAGGGTAAGGAGTACGTTTTGTGGAAGTCTTTTTTAGTTCAAATAATATGAATAGAAATTTTGATATTTTGAATTTGATATGTTGTACATGACTTTTGAAATTTAGTGCTTCGTCCAAATTTATGCCAAACATTTTAACATTCATCCTTGCAAAAGTAGTTTTCACAAATTTTTTTTGGTAGTTTGCATTTATATGTTTTGCGATAATATTCATATAAAATGACTGTCAGGTTCAGTAAAAGTTTATTACCACGCATCCATTTATGCACATGCTCTAATTTAGGGTTTCTCGTTTTCAGGGGTTTTCACTATCCCGGTTTCCCGGGATCCCGGAATTTCCAGGTTTATTATAAATACGAGGGTACTTCAATAAGTATCCGCACTTTTAATTTTGGTGATAATATAGTATATATAATATATACTCGTAATAACGAGCCAAATTGAGATCTATAGGCTTATTTAGGCTAGCATCAATATAGGCTTATTTAGGCTTGCAACAATATAGGTTTATTTAGGCTAGCAACAGTATAGGCTTATTTAGGCTACTCATAGCTGTCACATATCGTACGAATAGTGAGCATGGCTGCGCCGCTTTCAATTTGTACTCTGGAAGAACAGAGATCCGTGGTTCGTTTTTTGTGTGCAGAAGGTGTGAAAGTTGCTGAAATTCACACGCGTTTATGTGCTCAGTATGGGAATAATGCGTTACCATGGCGAAGTGTGTACGAGTGGATTCAAATGTTCAAAGAAGGTCGGACATGTGTGACAGATGCTCAGCGCTCAGGACGACCGTCAACATCAACCAGTGATGACAAGCAGGAAGAAGCCAGAGCCATGATTTTCGATGACAGAAGATTAACAATAAAAGAAATTGCATCTTCATTAGACATCAGTCAAGGGTCAGCCTATTCGATAGTTCATGACATTCTTGGCTTTCAAAAGGTTTGTGCAAGATGGGTGCCCAAACAGTTGACAGAAGAGCACAAGCGTAATCGGTTGGACGTCTACTCTCGTCTTTTGGCGCGGTATCATAATGAAGGTGAAAACTTTTTGGAGCGCATTATCACTGGAGATGAAACCTGGATCCATCACTATGAACCAGAAAGCAAACGACAGAGCATGCAAAGGAAGCATCCAACATCTCCCGTTGCAAGGAAGTTCAAAGCGCAGCCGTCAGCAGGTAAAGTTATGCTAACACTGTTTTGGGATAGACGAGGCCCTATCCTTGAACATTATCTAGAGCGTGGAACTACAGTAACAAGTGCATCGTATTCTGACATGCTTTGGAATGAGTTAAAGCAAGCAATTCGCACAAAACGGAGAGGGAGATTGTTGGAAGGTGTTATTCTGTTACACACCAATGCGCGCCCTCATACCGTTGCACAGACTAGAAAATGCCTTCATAAACTTAAATTTGAAGTTCTCGACCATCCAGCCTACAGTCCAGACCTGGCACCTTCGGATTTTTACCTGTTTGGACCACTAAAAGACACTTTGATAGGTCAGCGATTCCAAGGCGATGATGACCTGAAGGAGGCGGTGCACGACTGGGCTACGCACACAGCCAAAAACATTCTTTTGTGATGGCATTAAGCTTGTACATCGCTGAACTAAGTGTATTAAGAAACAGGGAGACTATGTTGAGAAGTGATGTGTTTATAATCTATCAGATGTGAAAATAAAATTGTGGAAATAAAAAGTGCGGATGCTTATTGAATTACCCTCGTACGTATATATGGAAAAATAACGCTAAATCCCAATATATGATTTAGCTACACTACTTAGGCAGGAAAATAAAAAGTTCCAGTAGAATTTCATTTAAAAAATACTTCCACATTTAAAAATATAAAACATTTTCATTTTTTACAAAAAAAAAAGCAAGTAGCTAAATTTTCCATTAAAAAATTATATATACACACAGGGTGTCCCATAAGTCTGGAACCATAGGGTAAAATAAGTAATTTATGTTTTTCCGTTTATGCAAGTGTAGGCCCCTTCATTTTTGATGACACTGTCACAGGAAACGCCTACTTGCGTATGCTCAACGAGGAAGCATTCCTCAGTGCCTTGAACACAGATGGGGATTTCCCAACATGGTTCCAGCAGGATGGTGCTCCTGCTCATTACAGCATCCGGGTAAGAGAGTGGCTGCACCGATAATTCCATGGTCGTTGGATAGGACGTCGAGGGCCTGTGGAGTGGCCAACGAGGAGCCCCGATCTCACCCCGTTGGATTTTTATCTCTGGGGTCATTTGAAGGCGTTGGTCTACGCGGAGAAAATTCAGTGTTGCACATTTGCGGGAGCGCATCATCGACGCATGTAACACCATCACTCCTGATACCATTCGCTGTGTGTTTGCTAACTGGATATCTCGTCTGCATTCGTGTATCAATAATAATGGTGGACACATTGAACACATTCTGTGAATAAAAGCCGTTTTTATTGGTTTTTATCATTTTGCCCTATGGTTCCAAACTTATGGTATACCATATATATATATATATATATATATATATATATATATATATATATATATATAAATTAAATATTCCATTCAAAATCAAACATTGTCTTCTTTTACAAAACAAAAAAAAGGAAGAAGTTAAATACTGAGTCAAAAAATAAAAAATCGTTTACAAAACAAATAGGAGAAAACAATAATAAAACAAACATCATGAGTTATCAACTGAAGTACAATGCTATTAGGCACTATTAGAGTTGTACAACGCAACGTGATTCATACCATTAAAAATTTTTCATCATAGTCTTTATATTTGTATTTTCTAGGTACAGTAGTACATTAACGTAAAACTATTTGAAATAACGTTTTTAGAATACTTTGTAAAACCCGGAAAATCCCGGGATTTGCTGCCCTTGTCCCGGGGTTTATGGTTATCATTTTCCGCCCGGGATCCGGTTGAGAAACCCTATTCTAATTGCTTGTTCGTTTCACTTGTCAGGAGGTCTAAATTATGATGGGAAGCAGTAAGTGTGGTACCATCTGCATATTGTACGCAATTTAATGTTTTTGAGAGATGAAAATCGTTGACGTGAGTTAGAAATAGTGATGGTCCAAGAATAGATTCTTTCAGGACCCCACTAGTTAGCACTGCTTTGTTGGATAAATTATCTTTAAATCTAGTGTATTGATGACGTTTTGTCAGATACAGTTCAACCAATCGAGGATATTTCCTTTTATTCCATATATGTGAAGTTTATTTAATAAGGTTTCATGCGAAAGTGTATCAAATGCTTTTGACAAGTCGAGCAAGACCAAGGCAGTGTTTTTTGCTGTTAGGTTCTGAGACATTTTCTAATATCACGTTTATGGCATCTTCCGTTGTATGCCCACATCTAAACTCAAATTGTGTTTTAGTTAAACTATCGTATTTGATTAAGAATTTAGTAAATTTATTGTACACGAATTTTTTAAATACATTACTTAAAATTGGCAATACGGAAATGGGGTGATAACTGGATGGAGTGTTTGGGTTTCCTGACTTAAATACAGTGCATACTCTAGCTTCCGTTAGACTGTCAGGAAATATATCTAGTTTTACTGATTCATTCATCAGTTCACTGAGTGGGATTGCAATTTCACCCGATACTAATCTCTATATTTTTAGTGGGATCGTATTGATGTCAGAGTCTTTATCTCTCAGATTTATAATGCTGAAGACATATCATTTGGTAGGATTGGGTCAAAAAAATATGAGTTTAGACTGGGTTCTGGCATGTATTATCGGTAGTATTTGGAATCGAGGCTGCAATACTGGGATTGTACTGAGCCAGGTGTCTAATCTTCTTCTGAAGACGTTCACATGAACACCAGCCCTACTGTACTTTTAATGGCCTTTGGTAAATGGTTAAATAGTCTCAGCCCTCTAAACAACAAAGTTATTTTCCTTGAAAGTTGAGGATTTCTCTGCCCCAACCCTACCTTGAAGTTTGAGTGAATTGTTTGATTTTGTATTTTAAAAAATTATTTTACTTTTTATAAATATCTCCTGAATTTTACTCTGGCATGGAATACATCTTTTGGGGTTAGATTTGCTTTTACGTGGTGGTCTTGATGTTTTGCTGTTGTATCTTCGCCTGTAGTGGTGCACGATTCTGCATTTGGGCTCCAAGCCCTAGGGAAGATTGAGTGAACTGTTTGATTTTGTATTTAAAAAAATATATTTTGCTTTTTATAACTAGCTTTTAAATTTTGCTATATGGCAGGAGGGCATCTTTTGGGGTTCAAATTCTGGTATAATTTTTTTTCTTCTTGATTTTCATATACTTCAACTAACTATATATTTTACTTTTAACAAAATAAAAAGAAAATAAAGATAATTTGTCAATCAAAGCCACCACCCACTGGTATACAGTATATGGGAGCGAAGGTGGAGTTCCAGCTCTTTAAATCAAAGATGTAAGGTGTTTCTACAAAGCAGACACTTTTCATTATAAGAGTAGACAAACTTTACGTGTTTTGGAGCAAGAAGGGGAAACGGTACAAGAAGCCGATGCGATCTAGTAAATCTATTCATTCCTTTGATTGCTGAAATTACGCTGAACGAACGAGTCGTCCTCACGTGAATACCTCATTAACAATCGAGTCCGATTGCATCTTTTCTGGTAGTGAATAGCAGCAAGTGTTTCGGCCGGGAGCTAAATTATAGGCAATAAAGGCAATAAAAAATGGGGAAGTAGGCAGTCGATGACCGTCAGTGTTGTGGGGCCTTTTGATTTAGTATTCGTTTTATTAGAAATTTATTACGGTTAATTTTATCATACTCTATTAAAATATCAGTAAATTTAGGTTGCTCGTTTGTCATTAATATCAAGGTCTCGTTATACTGGGAATCTTTCAAATAATAGCAGTTCTTTGTGAAATCTAAATAAAGATGGAAATATATACAATATTTGTCATGTACGTTTGTGAACCCTAATTCTCTAAGTTTTTAATTTTATATATTATATATATAATATATATATATATATATATATATATATATATATATATATATATAGGGTGAACCAAATGTAGGTGGACAGTAAATGATAACGTTTATTTTGAGAATACATATTTAATTTTTTTGTATACTATAATACAAAATAAAATTTAAATAAATTTAGTTATAATATTTAATATAATATAACACAAACACCATAGTTATAATGAACACCATAGTTATAATATAATATAACACAAACCGTATTCAACCTACTGTCCACCTACTTTTGGTTCACCGTGTATATATATAAAGAGTGGCGCAAAAGTCAGGAGTCAAAGAAGCCAGAGAGAATGGATCTTTTCCGGTCTATGGTCACCACTATATTTAAATAAAATTTCTTTTTTAATTAAAAATTTCATAAATTTGTTAAAAAAAATTAATTTTAGGATAGAGAAAGTTACTATTTCACTATTTAACTTATCATTAATTATTTTTTCTTATCGCTTACATGTATTCTTTACTTTATGCAATAATGACCCTTTGACTCCTGACTTTTGCGCCACCATATATATATATATATTGCCTGTTCGTGTGTAAAAGTGAAAATTCAAACAAACCGCTTGCTTTTTTTTAATCTACTTCTGGATATTTACAAGTGCGTTTCTCCAAATGTATTGTGTATTCCTGCTTGCAGGATACTTTTTGTTATGCGACACACGTCGTATGAACATGGTTTACAACAACTTCGGAATATTAGTAGAGAACCTAGTTTTTCTACGGTATACATATATTCTGCTCAGTTACTCAGGATATTTAGAATATGAGGTACAGACATGTTCACTCGTACCCTGTAGGGAAGTTGAAGTAATTCAAGTGTACGGTCGACTAAAAAAAGTAAAGTTATGAAACTTCCCAGATTTTATTGTTTTGATAGGAAACATAGTTATAATGTTATAATGTTTCAGACAACAAGGACCGTAGGATCCACTCATGGCTGAGCTACCTAACCGTGTTTGTAATTGTTTATTGCGCATGTCCTGCATAGTGGCGGAGGGACCTACAATTTTACGTGGGTTCCGAACCACAAAAACCTTACTTTTACTACATTAAACTATACTTAATCTATCAACATATGCATTTAATCGATTTTTAAACATATTTATAAACGTGCTGCTAATTACTTCTACCGGCAAACTATCCCAGCTATTTACTATTCAAAGTGTAAAAACGTTTTTGGCAACTGCTGTCTCGAACCTTGTACTTGTCAGCTTACACCTGTTATTTCTAGTTCTACTATATTGTGCTATTTCGAAAAGCTACCTCTATTTACGTTATCGAACCCATTCATAACTTTAAAAACCTGGATTAGATCACCGCTTAGCCTCCTAGTCTCGAGTGTAGTCAATTTTAACTCCTTAAGCCTATCCTCGTATGACTTTGTCCTAAGCGACGGAACCATCTTAGTTGCTCGTCTTTGAAATCTTTCGATTTTGTCTATATCCTTGCTCATATATGGATTCTAAAATTGGATCGCGTACTCGAAATGGGGTCTAAGTAATGATTTATAAAGAGGAACAATAATATCGCGCGATTTTTACTCAAAATTTCGAGCTATAAAACGTAGCACTTTGTTCGCCTTATTGACCGCTGCTGTACTTTGTTTCGCTACGTTTAAATCACCAGTAACTATAACTCCTAAATCTTTTTCCTGATCTACGCTTGCCAACTCCTTCCCTGACATACTATACGCAAAATTACCTTTACGCGAACCTATATGTAAAATTTGCACTCATCGACGTTAAATCTCATTTGCCATGTGACTGACCAATCTACGATTTTATTAAGATCTTTCTGGATTTTACCTCTATCTTCGTCATTTATCGCCCTACCACCCAACTTCGTGTCATCTGAAAAGTCTGAAACTGTACTGACTAGGCCGACATCTAAATCGTTAATATATATAAGAAAAAGCAAGGGGCCCAATATAGAACCCTGAAGAACGCTGCTCGCTACATTATTCCAAGAAGACTCCGCTCCATCAATGACCACCTTCTGTTTCCTACCTCACAACCACTCTTCTATCCAATTTATTACTATACCCATGATTCCATGAGCCTTAGTTTTTTTCAACGAGTCTTTTGTGCGGTACGGTGGCAAACGCTTTTTGAAAATCTAAGTACACTACATCTACTGCCCGATGACTATCGTAAACTTCAACCACGATTTTGAAAAATTCTAAAAGATTAGTTAAGCAAGATTTGTTTCGTCTGAAACCGTGCTGCGTATTTCTAATCAAGTTATGCAATTCTAAGTGTTCGATTATACAATCCCTAATTATCGACTCCAGTAGCTTACCTACAACCGACGTTAAACTGATTGGCCTATAATTTCTCGCCACATCTTTATCGCCTTTCTTAAAAATAGGCGTTACATTTGCCAACTTGAAATTATCTGGTACGCACCCCTCAGAAATAGACGCATTAAAAATCTTTGTTAGCGGCACAATAGTACTTTCTTTTAATTCTTTTAGTTGTATGGGATATATGGAATCCAGCCCCGGTGACTTTAGCATTTTCATTTTACAAATATAGCGCAGTACCTCCCTTTCACCCACCACAATATTATCTAAAGTTTTACCATTATCAGAAGGTATTATGTCTATGACGTGGGAATGTTCGTTACATCTTCTATTGTAAAAAGTGGTAAAAAATTCGTTTAGCAAAGAAGCTATTTGCTTGTTCTCGGAAACGAGTTCACCGTCAGAATATATATATATATATACACACACAGTAATAATTGTAATTACATTTTTAAATTTTGTTTTTGTATAGTGTTAGGTAATGTATTTTTTATTGGCACTCATAAGGGACAGAGTTTCCGAAACTTTAATCTCAATGAACAGTTTCAAACTCAATGTATCCATTTTTACTGAAACTGAGATCTCCTTCAACCAAGTACATATATATATATATATATATATATATTATATATATATATATATATATATACATTCTCAGACTCCATTGCAGAGGTCAGAAACTGGGTAAAAGATCTACACTCTCCAACCACAAATAATTTTCTTTGTAGTGATTTTAATTTTTCATTCATAAAATATAAAACGATAGGAAAAAATATAATTATGCATCCACCAAGACAAGGGGGCACGCGGAAAGACCAAGAGCAGGCAAAAATGATCCTAGCTCTAGCCGATGAATTTATGTTAACACGAGAAAAAACAACTGCCTAGATTTGGTATTCACAAACTACAGCAACCTAATTGATAACATAGAAATATCCTCAACTATAATATCGGATCACAACAATATTGAAATAACAACCACTATAAAAACGACAGGAAAGGACAGAACACGCACTATAAAAAGAAGCAAATTTGAAATTTTAATTTTCACTCCAAGGCTATAAACTGGGAAGGTGTTGCAGCCAGCATGGAAGCAATAGATTGGAAAACCATCTTCAAGGCCAAGACAACGAAGAGATGCTAATGACCTTAGACGAGAAGACGCTGAAAATTGTGGAAAGACATGTCCCAAAAATGCAACAAAGTGGAAAGAGAAGCAGGTTCGAGAGAGGAAAGAGGTCAATGTTCTGAAAGAGAAAAAGAGTGACTGCAAAATTAAGAAGCTACAAAGACAACAACATCAGAAAAATATTAAATGATAAACTGCAGATTATATATTGCGTCATGCAGGACCGAATTGAGAAGCATACAGAAAAAAGAAGACGACGCTATAGAAGCGACAAAGGTTAACTCAAAGTACTCCTATAATTATGCAAAAACGAAGTCGAAAAATTATACGACTATCGGACCTTTGAAAAATGAAGACAAAGCTTTATCTGATGATCTAACAGAAGTATCTGAAATATTAAGAGCTCAGTACGAATCATCTTTCAGTATCCCAAAAACTGACTAACTGATATGCGATAGAAACGCATTCTTTGAAGAACTACAAGGGGAAAGTATAACTTCGACTTAACAACAGATGATATTACACAAGCTATAGGGAAACTAAAAGAACATTCGGCGGCAAGACCGGACAAATGGAATGCTACACTGATCAAAAATTTTAAGAATGCAATCGCCTATACTGGATATGGAAACGATCACTGGACACGGGAGAAATACCGGGCATCCTGAAGTGAGCGAACATAGTCCCAATATATAAAGGAGGAGATCGATCTGAGGCCAAAAACTATAGGCCAGTGTCGCTTACATCTCATCTCCCTAAAATATTTGAAAGGATAGTTAGAGAAAAAATCTGACTTTTTGGAAGCTCAGAAAAAATTCATGGATTCCGGTCAGGCAGATCATGCCTATCACAACTAATGGAACACAACAACAACATTATTTTTGATGCACTTGAAAGTAATAAAAACTATGATATAATATACGCAGATTTGCCAAAGCGTTCGACAAGTGTGATCGTGGAATCATAATACATAAATTGAAATATATGGGAATAACAGGAAAAGTAGGGAAATAAATATATAATTTCCTCAGTGAGCGGCGGCAAGTCGTTACAGTTCAAGGAATATCTTCATCAGAATCAGAGGTTCTCAGCTCACTACCACAAGGAACAGTATTGGCTCCATTACTCTTCATAATCATGCCAACTGACATAGATGAAGACGTTAACAGAGACATTACAGTAACATCCTTTGCCGATGACACAAAAATTAGCAGAAAAATAAGAAACACAGAGGATATAGGATCTCTACAAACATATAAACAGAATCTACAATTGGTGGGAAGAGAACAATATGAAATTTAACACTGAGAAGTTTCAACTGTTAAGGTATGAAAAAAGTGAGGATCTAAAATCCTTGGAATACTATACCCCAAATGGACAGGAAATTCAGAGAAATTCTAAAGCAAAAGATTTAGGAGTTGTAGTGACTAATGATGCGAAATTTGAAGCACAAAATAAGATAGCAGTGAACAGAGCAAAGAGAATAACTCGGCAGATACTAAGAACCTTTAAACGAAGCAATAGGAATATAATGATTCCTCTATTGAAAACACTGATCATATCCAAGTTGGAATACTGCTCGGTCCTAACATCCCCATATAAAAAAGAAGACATTAGTCAGCTTGAAGGAATTCAGAGAAGCTTGACAGCCAAGATCAATAGGTGCAAAGAACTAAATTACTGAAAAAGGTTACGTGAATCAAACCTATATTCACTAGAAAGAAGAAGAGAGATACACACCATTATTTACACTTGGAAAATAATGGAGAAACTAGTCCCTAATCTTACTCTGAACCCTATAACCCCCTCCCCCCCCAAAGCAACAGTGGAAAGTAGAAAAGGAAGACTATGTCATGTTTCCAAATTAAGGGCTACATAGGGAATATCCTCAACCCTGAAGGAAAATAGTTTTGTTGTGAGAGGACCAAGATTGTTTAATCAGTTGCCCAAGGAACGAAGAAACACTAGTGGTGTTGCTGTGGACACCTTGAAAAGAAGATTGGATGTCTGACTCAGAGCAATCCCCGATGAGCCGGGCGTACCTGGCTCGGTGAAGTGGAGAGTACAAAAACCAACTCTCTACTTCACCAGGCCAACTCGAGAGGAGGGATGACAAACTTGACCTTCGTGAAATGAAAAATCATCGCACGCGCACGGAACATTTGAGAGGTTGAAAGGTGCATATATATATATATATATATATATATATATATATATACACACACCGCCTCGATTGTTTAGTCTACAAATCCACTGACTCCGGGTTCGAAACCCAGTGACGGCAGGCGGCGCGCAGCAAATCCAGCTGTTCATCCTTCCACGCAATAAAAACTGGTTGGTAGATAAATGGGAACCCTGGTTAACCGGGTGGTTTAGACGCTGGGCTGCTGCTGATGATCGGAAGGTCGTGAGATCGAGTCCGGGCGAAGACTTTGTAATGTCTGATTACTCGTGGTGAGGCGTGTTTCGGATTCCACATTAAACTGTAGGTCTAACATGGAGTGACAAGCTTGACTTTCGTCAGAATGAACAATTCGGGCGGAAGCAAAACAAGGTTAACCCTCTATGGACAGAATTTTCTGTAGGGTTAAGTTATAAATGCGTGTATATGAAAGGTTATAAATTTGTAACAGTTGTCCATATAGGGTTAACCAAGGTATCTACCAATAAGGTTACTTATGGCAGTTACATCGAAGATAATACAAAAAATCATCAAACACAATGAAACAGTACTGCACAATATAAATATAAACGCGCCCATACGTAGTAACCATTATTAAATTTAAAAAAATATTATTCCAACTACCTTCAGAAATCACATCGATACATTTAAATTCAAAAGACAAAAATGAAAACCAGAAACTTCACATCATCAATTCCCAATAATGATGAACCATTTTACACTTTGTGGGGAGCGGACAAAGATACCACAAAAACGTTATTGGCAATCTAAAAATGCTCCATTTCCGGTCAGCAATCAATCTAGAGTTCCAATTGCACGAGTAAATCCAAATGAAGTTTAAAAAATAAGTTTCCAAAGCAGAATCTGTAAATAGCAAAAATTTAAATATTAATATCGAAAATTAATTTAATACATTAATTCCAACCTGAAACGCTAAATTTCACAGGAAGAAAACTTGTAATTCACAAATTACATCTGAGAGACAACTCTCTCCTTCAACACGAAACCCAGCATGGTTTGTAAATACTAAGAACCGATATTATGAACCCAAAAATACAGCGTAACCTACTACGTAAACAAAAATTAAAATAATTCACTATATTATGAAGCGAGTGTTCACTTGTTTGTAAGCGAACCTCTAACCGAACCCTAACCGAATCAAACTGCAGTACATCATGAAATAATTCTGTAATAGTTTCTATGCAAACGCGCGAACGTAAAAAAACATTTTTTATTATTTATACCCAAATTAAAATGTTAAGCAAAAACATACATTACCATAAAATCTAATTTCAGACTAAAAAAAAAATTTAACCAGCCTATTCATACAAAATATCACTTGGAATTTTCATTAAAACTCGTGAAAGAATGAAAAAATAGGCAACAAAAATCAGCCCACCTATAAAATAAAATTGAATGTATATAAAAACTTAAAAAGAATAGAAATTAATTTATGAAAAGAATTTACTAAAACAATTCCTGTATTTCAAATAAACAAATTTTTAACTTTTTATAACAAATTTAGCTTACTTTGAGGTCTCACACAATTTACATACGGCAAGCAAATAAACTCAAGCAGTCCGAATCGACCCAGTATAAATTAATGTCTTTAAGCATTATTTTTCGACTTTAAACCTTAAAATTACAATTATCTACCTTAAAATTATAAAGCGACCTTAAAATTATAAAGCAACCTTAAAATTAAACACATATGATGTTCATGTGTTGGCTTGAATCCTTACTATATACATCCAGTTAAAGAATAATCGTAAAAACTGCCTACGAGATACTGGAAAATTTTGTTACTTGTTTACTCTTTTACAATTCGCTACTGTATACATGTACACACACACACCTAGAAATGCGTTACATATACGCTCCAGCCTTTTAAAGCTTACCGTAAAAAAAATGCATGTCACAATTTCATTACAACTAAAATAATTTAATTCATATAAATAAGTGTAAAATTTATTTACTAATTATTATTATTATTATCATCACTATTTTTATTAATTCCGAAAATGTAAACAAAAAAGATTTTAAACACAAAATAGGTAGGCTGTATAAAAAGCAATACAAGTTGAAGAGAAAAAAGAGAAATTAGCCATCAGACGGGATTTCTAAATTTTAAATAAGTCTCTCTCCACGACTTAAGAAAACGAAATCTGAAGTAAACGGAATGAGAATGGGCGCTATTAGAAGAAAAAAAACGACTCAAGAATTTTGACTCAAATAGAGTCGAACGGTTGAAACAGGGTCTGAATCCATGAAAAGAGAAACAATGACTCGCGAATTTTGACTCAAACCGAATCGAACGGGTGAAACAGTCTGACTGACTATCAAAAATTTCGAAATGACGCTATGAGGAGAAATTTCGAAAATGACACGCGCCATCTTGAATTATAGATTCAACGAATTTTTAAGGAATGGGAATCGGAATTTGCGTGTCATTGAGGTACACACACAATGCATTTTACTATTTAATTTACCGAAACAGAATATCTACTAATTTTATAAATACTATAAAACGGGTAGCAATGTAATTTAGCCGAAATATAAGACGCGTACAGAGGACGTGGGAATGCCCTTCTTTTAAATTTAAGAGGGACCACCGCTTAGCCACTAAAAATGTAGTGAACAAAACTTACAAAATTCTTTCCTTCCTATTTTCAATTTATTATATATTATTATTTACTTTTCTTATTTAAATTTCTCTTATCATTGATCTTTCTTCTCTTTACACTCGCTTCACTGTGCTTTATAAACGCGCGGGCAGACAGTAGACGTGGCCGCCATAAAACTTTCGAACAAAGAAAAGAGACCGGGAATAAATTACACACTTTTAATTACCATTTACTGACTTTCTTTATGCCGAAATACTTTAAACGAACGGGGTAATGCGAGGTGGAATTAGCGTTAACATTTAATCGTGGAGAGAGAGACAATTTAATATTTTAGATTTACAACAACATCGTGATTAGTGATGCACCGGAGGCAGATTTTGGCCGGAGACCGGAGGGCCGGAACCTCCGGCTTAGTGTTTTTTCCTCCGGCATGCGAAGGTGCCCCCTCAGGGCATTGGTTTCTGCTCGTATGTAGGAGAATTACAACTTCTGATTGATCGAGGTCCATGGTGTAGTGGATAGCATATCTGACCGGCAATCGGATGATCCCGGGTTCGATTCCCGGGTGGTACATCATTTTTCATTTGTTCGTTCTCCCTCCTCATCTTGTGCGGAACGTTCTTCTACACAAGCGTCGTTCTTTACATTAATTATACTGTGTGTTGTTTATAGTTAAAATGTATATATATATATATATATATATATATATATATAAAGTAAAAGTTCCGTGCGTCGGTCTCTCTTCACACGAGGGTCAAGCTGGTGGTCCCACCTCGAGGCCTGGCTTGGTGGAGGAGCGAGTTGTGTTTTTACGACCTCCATCGCACATAGCCAGGCACACCAGGCTCATCTGGTACCGTCTTGAGCCAGGCATCTAGTCTGCTTTTGAAGATTTCAACTTTGACCCCTGTGACGTTCCTGAGGTCCTTTGGAAACTCTTTAAAAAGTCTTGGACCCCTGACAACAAAACTATTTTCCTTCAGTGTTGAGGGTGTCCCTTGTCGGGCCTTTAGTTTGGGAACACTATATACTCTATCTTTCCTATTTTTCATTGTTATTTGGGTATTAACTGGGCTTAGTTTGATGTTAGGTGCCAGTTTTTCGATCATTTTCCATATGTAAATTATGGTGTATCGCTCTCTTCTTCCTTCCAGCGAATACAGATTTAATTTACGTAGTCTTTCTAAGTAGTTGAGTTCTTTGCAGCCATCAATCTTGGCTGTGAAATTCCTCTGGACTTCTAGTTTATTAGTTTCTTCTTTTTTGTTTGAGGACATCAAGACTGAGCAGTATTCAAGTTTTGGTATGACCACTTTTCGTCCCTTCTTTTGAAGGTTGTCAATAGCTGTCCTGTAATTTATTTTCCTTTATTTATCACTCTCTGATTCTGTTTCAAATTTTACATCATCAGTCACTACAGTATTACCCCTAAATCTTTTGCTTTCGTGCTTCTCTGAATTTCGTGTCTATCTGGGTCATAGTATGCTGTCTATTTAAGTTCTTTATTTCTTCCATATCTCAAGAGCTGAATCTTCTCGGTATTTAATTCATGTTATTGTCTCCTGACCATTTGTTTATTCTGTTTGTGTCCTTCTGTAGGGCTTCCACTTCTGCATTGCCGATTTTTCTGCTGACCTTTGTATCGTCTGCAAAGGATGTTACTATACTGTTGTCGTCTATTTCATTGTCTATATCTGTCAGCATGATAATGAATAAGTGCGGTGCTAATACTGTTCCTTGTGGAACTGAACCACATACTTCCGCTTTTGATGACGATCTATCTTGGATTTTTACAGCTTCCTGACGTTCGCTGAGGAAGTTGTAGATCCATTTTCCCACTTTGCCTGTTATTCCCATGTGTTTAATTTCATGTGCTATTATATCATGATAACACTTATCGAATTTTGAGCCAAATCCGTGTATATTATTTACATTGTAGTTATTATTGCTGTCAAGTGCGTCTATAATGAAAATGAAAATGAAAAGGTTTATTGGCAGACTATAGTCCATATGACAAATATTATTAATACAATGACAGTTCATATACTAAGAATAGAAATATATACAGTTGATTAGAAATAATACAGTAATGTAGTTAAGTGGAGCTACAGACAGACGTTTTCGTACCAAGAATTCCATAGCTTAGACTTTAGAGGATAAACGGCAGGACTCATGGATAGCTTGGATAATCGGGTTGGTTGAATTTTTAATTCTTTGCATTAAACTGTATTGAGCACGTCTTGTTACCTCCGGGAAGCTCGGGACATTGCGGGTAGCAAACATTTGCGAAGCTGAGTATCTCGGGGGCAATTTATGTACGAGTCTAAAAGACCTGTTGTACAGCAAATTTAGAGTTCTGCCAGAACCTTTTTGATAATTCACCCAGAGTTGCTGTCCGTATATTTTACTGCAGAAAGTACGAAAGAGAGTGTCTTTAGTTTCACTTGTACAGAACCGAAAGTTCCTTATAGTCATATTCGCTTTAGCATAAAGGCTTCGAGATTGTTTTCTTATATTCGAGTCATCACTGAAGGAGCTGGTAATAGTTTGACCCAAATACAGTGTGTCCGTAAAGTCATGGTGGGATTTTAAATAGCTATATTATTGCAACGAAACATGATAATGAGATGAAAAAAAGGCAAATTGAAGAACAACTCTAAAAGAATAACTTTATTTAACGTAGTTCGATATGGGCTCCTCTGGTAGCCCTGCAGACATCTAGGCGGTGATTCAATTCCAGCCACACACGCCCAAGAACATCAGGAGTGACGGATGCGATAGCTTCCGTGATTCGCTCGTGCAAGTGATGAATATCCCTAATGGGTACACTGTACACGCTTTGCTTGACGTAACCCCACAAATAAAAGTCCAAAGGTGCCAGGTCCGGAGAGCGTGGAGGCCATGGCTTCCATCCTCCTCTTCCTATCCATCTCTGTGGAAATCTTTCATTAAGGAATTCTCGAACAACGTTGGCATAGTGCGGAGGAGCACCATCTTGCTGAAAGATGACATTATTGTCAATAAATTGGGGTACTGCAAAATGTTCCAACATAGCGAGGTAGTTGTGTGACGTCACAGTGGGTTCCGCGAAGAAAAATGGGCCAATCACTCGATCTCGTGCTAGAGCACACCACACATTAACTTTCGGGCTATTACGCTCATGTTCAACATAGGCATGTGGACAGCCTAGACTAACTACGAGATAAAGGTTAAGCTTAGCCTAGACTAACTACAAGATACAACTTTGAGAGTTGTTCTTAAATTTGGCATTGTTTCATCTCATTATCATGTTTCGTTGCAATAATATAGCTATTTAAAATCCCACCATGACTTTACGGACACACTGTACTTAAACTCTTGTACTTCTTCAATTACTTCACCTTTCATTTCAAACCTAATGTCAGCTGGCTGATTATAGCTTTCAGGATGAAATTGCATAACCTTAGTTTTTGTAACATTAAAAAGAATATCATGTTTCTGCGAATACACTTCGCAGACTTTTAGTAGCCGATCCAGACCTTTAACAGAGGGACTTATTAACACCATATCATCGTCATAAACTATGTTATTTATCCTTGTGTCAATATGGACATTAAACAACATAGGGGAGAGCAAGGAGCCTTGTCTCACCCGCAAGAGGAGCCAAAACATTCGGATAGTACATTGCCCCACCTAACGGTAAAAGATTGGTGGGAATACCAACATTTCAATAAATTTAATATGTACATGGGAACCTTCCTGTCTTCTAGTTTTTTAAATAAAATATTGTGGTTCACTCTATCATATGCCTTACTTATATCTTGGAAACAGCTTTAAATAGTTGAATTACTGTCAATGTATTTAGATATTGTTTCTTTAAGTACAAAGATACACAGGTCAGTTGAGTGGGACCTTTTAAAACAACCTGATTAGATGTCCATAAGTAATCATTTAATCGGAGTAACAAGAGTTTTTCTAGTAGTTTCGAGAAGCAGGAAGCAACAGCAATAGGCCTGTAATTATTGCTGGACAGAATGTCTCCATATTTATTTTTTACCAGGGGCAAGATATATACCCTCATGAACTCTGCAGGGATATAGCTATGAGCAAGTATGGCTGATAAGAGCAATGATATATTCAGACATACTACGTCATTTGCATATTTTACGTGGTCATTCGATAGGTCATCTACCCGTGCGCAGAACCAGTCTTTAACTCTTTAATTAACCTCTTTACTTCAGGAACTGATATCAAAGTATTTTCCTTTGTCCCTCCCACAGGCGTTTCGCTGCAATCTATCTTAAGATTATCCCTACTCACACTGTTAAGAATGTTAAAGTAGTGGTTTTTCCACAGCTTTGCAATTTCATCCTCCCCCGACACCCCATCGATTGTCGGAGGGAGGACAATTTTGACCCCCGTTTGATTCTTAACAAATTTCCAAAATTTGTTATTATCGTTATTTATGCGAGCTTCACAGGCTTTTGATGCTCGAATAGACTCTTCTTCCTGTTTACATCGCCTTTCATAATATTGTTATAGTGCTCTATTAGTTGTGTAGTTGCGATAGGCACATTCTTCCTGATCGGAATCCGTGCTGGTTCTCATTGAATCTTTCCCCTGTCTTCAAAAAGTAATTTTTCTCCTGACTATTCCTTCAAATATTTTGGTGAGATATGATGTCAGTGACACCGATCTAAAGTTCTTTGCTTGAGATCTAATTCTCCCTTTACGAGTATATAGGAATAATGTTTCCCATTGTATTTCCCCAGTGTCCAGAGATCTTCTCCATATCCAATAAAGGGTGTAGCTATTTCGTTCTTACAGTTTTTAATCAACAAGGCATTCCATTTGTCCTGGCCTGCAGCTGAATGTGATTTCATTTGACCTATAGCTTTCGCTATATCTTTTGTGGTAAATATACGAGTATATATATATATATATATATATATATATATATATATATATATATATATATATATATTATATATATATATCAGTTATAGGCTTGATTGGAGGAGATCTCAGTTTCAGTAACAATGGATACCTTACGCTTGAAACAGTTTATTGTGATGAAAGTTTCAGAATTTTTTTTCCATTGTTAGTGCTTATCAAAATAGTGTTCAACACTATACAAAAACAAAATAAAAAATGTAATTACAATTATTGAATGTAATAATTAAAAATGAAATAATGAATTTAATGACAAACTGTAAGTATGCCTCTGTGATGATGCTTTATACAGATGAGAATAAAGAGGAACGATAATTAACTGGATATACAGATGGGAATCAAGAGGAACGATAATTAACAGGACTATCAAGACATTCCTTTCCAATCAAATTTCCAAGAAACAAAAATTAAACTGTGCCTTTAAATGTCGTTCAAAATGAGACTCGTTTAGGGTTTGGGTATAAATACAAATTTAAAATGTATTCTTTAAAGAGTTGAAATTATTAAAAGTTAAAGATTTAATGAAGTTGGTAAATTTTATTTTCATTTACAAATGCATGAACAAAATTAACTTACAGTGGATAAATAAATATTTTTTAACTCCTCAATAAATTCACAAACACCAGACTCAGTAGTAGAACCGGGCATGTTATTCCTCAATTTAGATCTTAAAAATATTGTTAATATGCGTTCAAAAAAGCTGAAATCTTTCTTAATATGGAAATACTGATAAATTTTCTTATTACTGTCATTTAGGACTAAATGTACAGTTGCGCTCATTATTTTTAGGATACTCTTGAGAACAGATAGCGATACCTGGCATTTATTTGTTATGTATACTACAAACGGTTGTAACATTTTATGAATGAATTTGGGGTTTAGCGCTGGTTGGCTGGTTGACTCATTGGCAAATGTCTTTAGAACATAATTATTTCCATTCATCACTCTGGTTTACGTATTACTAAGGAAACAGAAATGAATGATTAAATATAAATTCAAGAAGGGGATATATATTAACAAGGGAAATGTAAATGGAGTGAATAAAAACTAAAAAAAAAAACCTTCGGACATGATGACAGTGTTCATGATACGAGTATTGGCAAGTTGTCATCCTGAACGAATTGAAGTTTCACTGTATAAAAACAGAACAGTTGGTAGGCATTATTGCGCCCTGAGCAAATTTCACGACTTGCACCACCCAATGTTCACCCATCCCCCTGTATTATTTACTGATTCATTATTTATTTATTTACATTTAATATTGAACAATGATTCAGATATTATTTTGTGTTATAACAAAGACAGAGCCAGAACCTGATATATATATAAATACATACTGTATATAGACGGTTTATGAATGAAAAAACCCAATGTTTTGATGCATATTAAATTTTAATAACATTATAACATTACCAAATTGATGGGTATCTGTAGGTTTCATACGTCACTGCTTAGAATATCTTCCAATTAGCAAATTGACGACAGCTGAATGGCTACTACTGATATGGCATTGTTATATCCGGAGCAAATGCTATCTCTAGATCAGCAACACTGATATAGTAACAAACAGTCGCTGAGAAAAATATTATTTAGAAACGAAGAGTATTTTGGGTGCTGGTTAAGTGTGCGGTCTACCTACGATTGGTTAGGTTTAATCATGATATTCTCGTTAAAACTAACGAAAATATCATGACTAAACCTAACCAATCGTCAAGGGCGATTGACAATGGGATGTAAACAAACAATTAGTAAACAAGATAAGAAGCTATAATTAAAAGGTAGACCGCCGAATCGTAGGTAGACCGCACACTTAACCAGCACCGTATTTTGTATTGAGGCAGCATCATAAATGCATATAATTGTTTTGTATTAATAAATTCCATGTTACAACTTAAGTGTTGAACCACTGAAGCTGTGACTCTTGGCGGTCTCTCACCTCAAAGGAGAGAATTACAGAAAATAAAACTATTACAGTGATTCATATCAATAAACATAGAGCCATTTAAACGATGATATTTGACAATTTTGCCAGACACGTCTCGGAATATCGCTCAGGGAGCGAACGCGAGCCACGTAGCGCGGCTGGCTGACGCATGGTGTGGGCTTCGGTGTGAGTTGCTTCGTTGAAAATCATTTGAGCGATGCCGAGCCACATGGGGGGCGTGCGTGGCGTGGCTTTCGGTGTGCGGTGGCCTTTATCGTTGTGAGGCAGGCTTTTCAGTTGGTGGTGACGCGTTTTGCTTGCTTCCTATGTAATGTTGTAGCCATTCTTTGACCAATATCATATTTATTTAACTTATAAATAAGGCACTGTGTATATATATAAATATACGAGTATTATGTTTATAAAATTTGAATAATTATTCTCATGCTCAGAAAAATGAAGTTTCCTATGCTTTTTGCATGGGGGGTTATTTCTATTTGGCGATTAACCAAAAGAGGTAATCACAAAAAAAGTTTGGAACCCTCTGGTGTAGCAGCATAATGACCATTTTCCAAACTGTTTCTGCATTCCAACAATTCCACCTGACTTTTAACATATCACATGCACCACATGACGTCATGACAGAGGTGTTAACAGGTATGGTGACTGAGAATAAGCTCACACTATTCCTGAATCTCATCGAAGCAACTACTCTGCAGAATGGATTATCATCACCAGAAAATTGCTGAACGGGGAAGAATGATCGGCATGAAGGAGAGCGGGCTGTCTCCAACTCAAATTGCCAGAGAACTAGGAATTTCTAGGAACACTGTTTATATATGGTTGAAGAGGTGGCAAGAGGAAGGGAATATACGAGATCACCGCGAAACGGTGAAACCTCGACTAATAACTGCTGCGGATGATCGGAGGATCTGCGATGTTGCCGAAGCCTATCCCTTTACCAATGCTGTTGCCATAAGGGAACAATTGCAGCTTGATGTTTCGACAATTACAGTAAGGCGGCGGCTACATGAAGCTGGGTTACTCCATCGGACCCCGGCTATCAAGGAGAAGTTAAATCAGCAACATCGAGAAAATAGACTTGAATTTGCTCAGCAACATGTTGACAAAGGACTTGACTTTTGTAGCCGAGTGATATTTACTGACGAAAAGACCTTTTCCTCCACATCCCATGGCCGTCTTCATTGTTGGAAAAGAAATAATACTCGATATACTCAAGAGCACATCTATGAGGAAGCGCGTAGCGGTTATGTCGCCTGTAACATGTGTGGATGGATTCATCTGTATGGTGTAGGAGAGCTCACCAAAATAGAAGGGAGGTTTACTGCAGACCAGTATATAGAAATTTTCGAAGAGGTTATGTTTCCTTCTGTGCGTGCATATGCTCTGCTATTTCCTGAGCGAATTATTTTCTGGATTGGCCAAGTAAGGGTTGTGATATGAATCTCATCGAGAATATATGGGCCAATATTGTAAATGTGTGGGAACCAGCGGAGGAACGAACAACGGACCAGCTTTTACAACACACATTTAGTGAGTGGGAGGTGCTGAGGAGGAATGAACAGCTGGTATATAATCATGTTATTTCTGTACCAAATCGACTGCAGGAAGTCATAGACAACAACGGTGGCTGGATAATAGGGTGGCGATCAGCATACAGGGACAAAAATAAATTTTTAACTTTAGAGTTCGGAAGGTCGAATTTTGTTCTTTATCATGAGAAAACTTAGCATGTAATTTTTTAAAGCAATCAAATTATATTTAGGGGTGACGCACGGCAGTATAAAAATGTAATGTACTTTTAATCAATAGTAAAATACCCATTTATTTCTTTGCAAAATTTGCAGAAATTATTATTGAAATGTTTATATAAAATCTTCATGTTTTCAGATGTATAGTTGTATTTATGATATAATATCAATATATGCAACTACTTCTTGTGACTTTTGGCATCTGAAAAACTGGCAAAGAGCAAGCTGCAACTCAAATCCTCGGTTAACTACATGCTGAGGAAGTGCGTATGTGGTAGTAGTTCGTGGTCCATTTATTTCACGGTTAGGAGTTTCACGCCCTAAAATTTTAAATGTTTTGAAATCATGGCTAGTACTAGTTATAGTACTCGTTCTAAAACAAATATATGGCTTGTTGGTCCAACTTTACCAAAAATATTGGGCGATAAACTCCCTTCTCAGCAGCAAGTTTTGTCACATTTTTTTTACCATCATTCAGAGCTGAAGCTCCCCTTGAAAGATAGTGCTAAGAACACTCTGATCAGTGTTATGGGTTTCTGGAAGAAAGCCAGTATTCCAACTGCGCAATGCGCATGAACATGATCTTATTAAGCGGTTGCTCAAACTTCATTCTGAATGGAAAGCATTACAAAAAAGTAAGTCCCGTCGATCTCAAAAACAAATTTCCAATGAAATACACTTCACATCACGACTCATTGAACTATTTGACATTGCACACGAGAATGCTGTCTATGATGAAAATAGAAGATAAGAAATTTCTTTTTGCTCAGCGCAGTGGAAGGAAAGGTTACATAGCTGTCATTGATAAAGTGATAAAGTGACAACAATCAAGGAAAGAAATAAAATAATTAGAGAGCAAAATTTTATTAGCCGCAAGAGAAAACATGAAAAAGAAATACAACAACTAAGCAAAGTTTCAACAATAGATTCAAGTACCAGTAGTGATAACGAGTCGATCCATTCGGAAAATAGTATATCTCAAAAATTTAAAAGTTTTTCTCAGGATGACACCCAACCACAATTGAAGAAAGTAAGACCTCAAAACATAATGACTCCTGAATTAGCGCAAGCTCTAGACCGTACAAAGACCAGAAACCGAGCAGCTACGGCAAAAAGTTTAGGATATGATGTAGAGTCACTATCGATCAATAAAGATTATATTCGCACTAAAAGGATGAAAATTAGAAAAGAAACTTCAGCTAATATCATTGAACACTTTGCTCCAGAACCCCCCCTAGCAGTTCACTGGCATGGGAAAATGCTACCTGATATCACAAGAAAAAAGTCTGTCGGTCGTTTGCCTATGGTAGTGACTGGTAAAGATATCGGCAGGCTTCTTGTAGTCCCTAAACTTACCTCTGAAAGTGCAAAAGCAATTGCAAAGGCTGTTGTTGAAACTATAAAAGAATGGAATTTAACCAACCAGATCAAAGCTATGTCGCTTGATACCACGGTATGTAATATAGGAAAGAGAAGAGGTGCCTGCATCCTGATTGAACAAATGTTGGACAAAAATCTTCTGCACCTAGCCTGTCGTCATCATATCTATGCGATTATAGTTAGAAATGTATTTGGCGTCTTTTTGGTCCCTCATCAGGACCTGATATTGCTTTATTTAAGCGATTACAGCTAGAATGGAGTAACATTGATAAGAGTAAGCTTAAACCAGTGATTGGTGATAAAGAAGTGGCCTTAGACATATCTGAATGGAAGGAAATAATTGAATTCTGTAAAACTAACTTAGAAGAACGTCAACCAAGAAATGATTACCGAGAAACCTTTGAATTAACATTGTTGTTTTTGGGAGAAGTATCCCCACGAGGAAGAAGACTGATGCAACCAGGTGCTCTACATCGTGCACGTTGACTAGCAAACGTAATTTATTCTATAAAGATTTATCTCCTCCGTTCATAGCTTCGTCTAACATCAAGAGAAATATCATCTTCAAGAAGATTCAATTTATTCACTACAAAGATTTATGTAAAAGCATGGTTCCAATGCCCCCAAGCAACTTTAGCTGCTGCAAATGACCTTGAGCTCCTTCAGCAATTAAAAACTTACCCAGACACTGTCCTCTCCAAATCTGCAGGCAAGGTATCCCGTAATCATCTGTGGTATTTAAATGAACGTCTGATTGGTCTCTCTTTCTTTGATGATCGTGTACCTTTAGAAATGAAGAGAATGATGGTCGCAGCTCTAAAAAATGAACGAGATAAATGCCCTCCATATAGAATTTGTCCAACGATTGCTGAAGGAAAAGATCTGTCATCATTTGTCACAGCAAACTCTCGACAACTGTTCTCAATTTTAGGGTTGGAAGATGACTTTCTAACTTCTGTAGATCCAGCTCAATGGGAACAGATTTCAGATTATCAAAACGCTGGAGCAAGTGTAGTTTACGTCCCCCTGACGCAAAAGGGAACACAAACTACACTAGGTCAAAGATGGGGAACGTAAACTACACTAGGATCTTTAGGAGACATTTTTTAAATGAATTCATCAAATAAAACGTTAAAAGTAACGAAAATATTACAACTTAACCTAACCAATCGTCAATTTATATATATATATATATATATATATATATATATATATAAATGAACAATGAATAATTCCTATATAATCAAATATTCATTTTTACATAAGAACCAAAATCGCCTAACGCGAGTTTGGATAAAACTTTTATTTGTTGCTCTCTATTTTTGCAGTTTCACAACCATGCGACCTCTTACCATTTCTATGGTTAAGTCGAATCCATGTTGGGTCATTGAAGGTTCGTTGTGAGAAGCGAATGTCCCTTAATTTCATTCCCTTAAAGTACAAACAAGACAATCGGCGGTTTAGATCGTTTAACATTTCCATCAGAATGTTACCCATATCTCCATTTTCCATTTATTATAGACTTTATGATAATTAATTATTGTTGTCTTGCATCTAACCCTCATCCCTAAATTTTATAAGATTATGCATACATATTGCATGTGGCATGATTTGAATCCTTGTTTGTACTTCTTTATTCATTACTGTATTTCTCTAATTCATCTCTTCTAAATTCTCCCAATAATGACTTATACTGTAAGTATGACATAATTTGAATAACTATGACGTCATATATTAACTTAATTCCCTTCAAGCTTTCCATACCTTGAATACTGAATCACGTATTTAGTATGTGGATATCTTTCGTATTCAATGTATGGTAAATTCTTTAACCTATTATTATTTATATGCTGTTCATTCATACATCCATGTCCTTTTTTGACCTTTATCTTTTGTTAATTTTATTAATTATTCATTCAGCTACCTATTGTCTACCATTGTCAACCTGTTGTGTGACTACCAATATGTGTACAATACTTTGTGCATTCGTATATGTCCCCTAATGATCATGATTACGTACATAGTTACGTACATGTACATACGTTCACTAACTATGACGTCATATATTAACTTAATTCCCTTCAAGCTTTCCATACCTTGAATACTGAATCACGTATTTAGTATGTGGATATCTTTCGTATTCAATGTATGGTAAATTCTTTAACCTATTATTATTTATATGCTGTTCATTCATACATCCATGTCCTTTTTTGACCTTTATCTTTTGTTAATTTTATTAATTATTCATTCAGCTACCTATTGTCTACCATTGTCAACCTGTTGTGTGACTACCAATATGTGTACAATACTTTGTGCATTCGTATATGTCCCCTAATGATCATGATTACGTACATAGTTACGTACATGTACATACGTTCACATGCATTCTTTTTATTTATTTTCTTTAAATTAATTAATTTCTCGCAATCTCATAAATGCTTATACGAGTGTTCGAATTCCGCTGACAGCAGCAAAAGAGAGCGCTTCTTAGATGAAAATCTCCTCTCGCTTGCTTCTAATTTATAAAACATTATTATGTGTTATGTTATATATATATATATATATATATATATATATATACACCCTAGGTGGCCTAGTGGTTAAGACGCTGGGCTGCTGATGGGGCGTGGTTCGGATTCCACGTTAAACTGTAGGTCTAAGGTGGAGTGTAAAGCTTGACCTTCGTCAGAATGAACAATTCGGGCGGAAGCTAACCAAAGGTTAAAGGTTATATATATATATATATATATATATATATATATATATATACCGTATGTGCCCATGTACTTTATGTTATACTCCTAACATCCTAATTGTCTATAAATATGAAACACTGTAAAAAAACTATATTTAACTGTTTAATTGTAATTAACTGTAATACTTTAATATAATGTAATTGATGTACTTTAATGAAACTGTAATTAACGATAATAATTTAATATAATGTAATTAATGTACTTTAATAAAACTATAATTAACGATAATAAGCGAATGTGAATTAATTGGTAATTATAATCATAATTGTAATAAACCAAAATTACAACGTATTCAGTGATGTACTTGGGATTGTACTCAATGTACGACCCGACATTATGTCGCCATTCAGGAATGTTTACTCGGCGATATTGTTATTATTTTTTTTATTATTATTTTTCCGTTGGGATAAATTTTTGATTTGCTTTCTACTTTGCCAAATAATTGGTGACTTGTTCTTTTTTAAAATTTCTTAATAATTTTTAGATTTAGCTTAATAATGAATCCTGAGAAACTTTTTGCAATGTTCATGTTTTGTATACGTTCTCTCTTCGGTATAAAAGATGAAGTCATGTTTTATCTAAGCATTTAATTGTAAAACTTAAACCTTAAATTTTTGCTCATATGCATATCTTAGTGTAAAGATGCATAGTTCATTTTCCACTTCTAATTAACTTGGCAGACCCGGAAAACATCAGATCTGAAAATACGCTGTTTAAGATAAAACTATGGCTTCCTCTTTCTATATCCTGTTTATCTGTTTAAACATTATCACAACAAAAGAGTTTACTTTATTTTCAAATATTGTGCAAAAATAATGCAGCCTTTACAATATTTAATAATAATGATGTTAGCAGTTTTTGGGTATATAAACCCAAAAAAATTCTTCCATGTTTATTCTGATTCAAACTACGAGGCTGAGCATTACCTGTAACATTTTAGCAGTAAATTACAGTAAGAAAAAGTCTTTATCTTCTTCGAGCCGTGCTCTCTTCAGAGAACTTAGTAATTAAAATCTCCCGATACGTTACAAGAAGAATCGGGGGGAACCCTCAGAGAATTTAATAAGCCTCTCAGAATCCTCCGAGCCACTAAAGAAGAACTCGAAGAGTAGTATAGAAGAAACTACTGCAAGTAACAGATCCGTTGCTGCCTCCTAACCAGAACCCACGTCGACTTCGAACAATCCAGGTCATAGACGGAAGGGTTAACAAGTGGTGACCTTGCCAGGATTATTCCAGTCTTCCAGACCCTGGAAATATAAGAAAGTGGCGACCCTGCCCCAGGATAACAACTGGCGACCTCTGCATCCAGGATTCTTCCAGTCTTCCAGACCCTGGAACTAGAACCAACATCCAGTTGATCGGCGTGTCACGACTTCCAGTTCGTAACATCCACCCTTGAACCGATGTGTCACGACTCCAAGTTCTCCACGCCTAGTTTTCATCCAAGAACAAGTGGCCAGCAAGACACATCTTCAGGAGACATCTCCAAGGATTTCGCCGTAAGAATCTTGTTAAGTACAGAGCTCTTTTTTTAAAAAGTAATCTCTAAACATTTGAAAAGTCAGTATTATTAACAGTTAATAATTAGTTTCAAGCCAGAGTTAACAAGAAACACAGTGAACATTCACTACACCAGTGATACATTTCTTTTTATTGAAACTGAATTATTTTCACTATTATAGTTAGTACAGAATAATTTTGTATGTACCAAACATAATATTACCGTACCTTCGCGTACATTCGAGTGAAATGTTGTTTACATTTTTTATTTTTGTTTACAATTTTTTCAAATTATTGAATTAAATTGACTTGAAATTATTGTGCATTTATTGTGCATTATTATAATAGAGAAAGAGAGAGTTTATAGTTTATAGAGACACTTGATAGCAGTTCGAGTGCAGTCAATTTCAGTCAGTTTCAGTTTGAAGTCAGTTTTCAGTCATTTTTCAGTCAGTCTCAAGGCAGTTTTCAGTCAGTTTGAAGTTTGAGTCATTTTGAAGTTTTCAGTCACTTTGAAGTTTAAGTCAGTTTGAAGTCAGTTCAAGTCAGTAGGTTGCATCCAGAGGGACAACCGCCGAGAGATTATAGAAATACTTGATAGCAGTTCAAGTCAGTAGGTTGCATCCAGAGGGACAACCTCCCCAGAGATTTGTAGAAATACTTGATAGCAATTCAGGTCAGTTCAAGTCATTTCAAGTCAGTTCAAGTCAGTTTAAGTCAGTCAGTTCAAGTCAGTTTAAGTCAGTCAGTTCAAGTCAGTTTAAGTCAGTCAGGTCAAGTCAGTCAGTCAGTCAGTTAGTTTCAAGTCAGTCAGTCAGTTTCAAGTCAGTTGTAGTCAGTCCCCAGTCAGTTGTAGTAAGTTGCAAGTCAGTTGTAGTCAGTTTCAAGACAGTTGTAGTCAGTTTCAAGACAGTTGCAGTCACTTTCAAGACAGTTGTAGTCAGTCCCAAGACAGTTTTAGTCAGTCCCAAGACAGTTGTAGTTAGTCCCAAGTCAGTTGTAGTCAGTCCCAAGTCAGTTGTCGTCAGTCCCAAGTCAGTTGTAGTTCAAGTCAAGTTCAAGTCAAGTTCAAGTCAGTTCAGTACAGTCAATTTAATTCAACCTTTTTTGTTGTAAAATAAAATTTAATTCAACCTGAATTTAAGAGAATTTAATTTAAGAGAATTTAATTCAACCTGAATTGGCAGGTTTGTCTTTAATTCATCCTTTTTTTCTTGTTGTAAGAAGGAAATTGAAGATTTGTCTCTTTTTGCATGCAATAATTGCGTATATAAATATATAGGTGAAATTATATATTTTATTATTTGTAACCAAAACAGTTTTTACAAATGTTTGTAACGATTTTTATAATTATTGTGATTATATGATGACAGTAATAGTGTAGTAACTAATCGATCATGTCCCAATGACTTTTTAAAATACTATGGGGAGGAACATGCCGTCTCTCCGTTTTGTTTGAACTCCTTTAATTTGTGTTCTGAGAAGTGTGACAATCAGTTTTCCTAAAGAGCAAAGTGTTCACGAAAAGACATATTGTTAATTTCAGACATCATATCTCCCCGATTGGTCACTCTCAATTCCCCCGAATGCAGTATTCCAAATTTTATTTTTTTTCCAATATCCCAACCCAAGTTGAACCCAGTGTCAACCAGGGAAATGGTTCAACCATGGTTGACTCTACTTTGGCTCCAGTCAAACCACAGTTTAACCATCTGTTTTCTTTCACCCAGGTTGGTCCAGAAGCCAACCAGGAGCCTCTTTTGGTACTATGGAACATAACTTCAATTTATGTTAAGTTGTGTTTTTTATTTTTAAGAGTATCATATGGAACGCATAACCCAATGTTCAGTTAATTTTAGTTCATAATTAATTTCTATTTTCAATTTTTATTATTAAATTTTTTTTTATTCAATTAATCGTGAGTAATTGCTGTTAAATTGTTACTGTACCATTTGCAAGGTATCAAACGAAATTATAGCCAATTTTGACACTCTATACCAGAACGCCATTTTTCCCCTTCTAATAGTTCTGTTACACTATTCATATATGGCTGTGAATGTTACTAGTCGAATTTAATTCTGTGTCGAAATTAAATTTTTAATACCGCGAGATTTACTTTCATTAATTGTAAATTCTTCTAAGTGCATTTTTTTTATTACCTTAATATACGTGCAACTGATTTAATTACGTAAAATCTATAATCCTAATTGAATTTTATTACTTTTGACACATATTCGAATTCATTTTCCTTCCGTACCTCAAGTGACTTTTACATTAAAACTCATACGCATAACCTTTGGTTATCTTCCGCCCGAATTGTTCATTCTGACGAAGGTCAAGCTTTTCTCTCCACCTTAGACCTACAGTTCAACGTGGAATCCGAACCACGCCCCATCAACAGCCCAGCGTCTTAACCACTAGGCCACCTAGGGTACCCATTTATCTACCAACCACTTTCTTTATTGTGTGGAAGGATGAACAGCTGGGTTTTGCTGCGCGCCGGCTGCCGTCGGGTCTCGAACCCGGGGCCGATGGATTCGTAGTCAGCGACGCTAACCACTACACCACCGAGGAGCATACATCATCATTAATACTACCTGTATTAGACTTTAATAATAATTCACTTAAACTTAAAGGATTTTATAACTCTATTCCAATTTTAAATTATTATACATTATTTTTAAACTTTGTTAATTCGATAACCTTCCGAATCCTTACACATACACACGCATGTATGCACATTTCTCCACAAACATTACGTACAAAAATACTACAAAAATCTACGGATACTGATTACACTTTCACCCAATTACAATAACCCACACTCTTATAATTATTGGCATACTTATTGGAAAGGAAATTCACTATTCATATCCTGAATTTATTTAATCTTAATAATTGTTGCTTAATATATATAATCTTGCTCATGCATTTCTTAAGTTATTTTAACCAACCACTTACACTCTGTACCTAACACACATAAATACACACTTCACCACAGGTCTATACATCATCCATTACGTAATTCTATCTTTCTTCTTCCTCTATATTCTTAACGGTTAACAACATCTAAGTATCTAAAACTGTAACTAAATAAATTTTAATGTTTTTACTAAATTAATTTTACTTTTTTTAAAATAAATTTAATATTATACTATACCAACTTATTCGTACTTCCAATAAGTTTACATTTCTGCGATCGTTCTCCCACTGCTGAACACTGTATCCAACAATAAATTTAAGTCGATTTTTACCTCCACTAGTCAATAAAATTAGCTTATTAACTGTACGAGTATGATAACTAAATATTTGTAAAATTTAATAATATCACTGTTTGTCTAAATTAACGTATTAATCCTTTTATTCTGTTTGCATAATTTAAAGTATTAATCTTTGAATTTTTTATATTTTATAATAACTCTCTAAGCAAGTGTCGTGTTAAGGATTTGATTTTCTAATTACTCTGCATTGTAACTTAACCACCCCGACTTATGTTGTGTATATAAATTTGTAATTATAAAAACCATTAGTCATCATCTAGTTTGAATTAGTTGGGATGTTATATTATTGTATTGTATTAATTGTATCATTCTAGAGAGGAGAGCCCTGTAAAAATGAACAATGAATAATTCCTATATAATCAAATATTCATTTTTACATAAGAACCAAAATCGCCTAACGCGAGTTTGGATAAAATTTTTATTTGTTGCTTTCTATTTTTGCAGTTTCACAACCATGCGACCTACCATTTCTATGATTAAGTCGAATCTATGTTGTGTAATTGAAGGTTCGTTGTGAGAAGCGAATGTCCCTTAATTTCATTCCCTTAAAGTACAAACAAGACAATCGACGGTTTAGATCGTTTGACATCTCCATCAGAATATTACCAATATCTCCATTTTCCATTTGTTATAGAATTTATTATAATTAATTATTGTTGTCTTGCATCTAACCCTCATCCCTAAATTTTATTAGATTATGCATGCACATTGAATGTGGCATGATTTGAACCCTTGTTTGTACTTCTTTATTCATTTACTTAATTCTTCCCCAAATATACCCAATTCCCTAATATTTACTGTATACTCGTATAAGTATATATATTTAATTAATAGTTTCACTCACTCTTGTACCATGGCTGTAAACCCTTCATTACTGTATCTTTCTAATTCATTTCCTCTAATTTCTCCCATTAATGACTTATACTATACATACGAATTAAATAACTATGGCGTATTAATTATGAAGTAACGTATTGCATAATTTGATAAACTATGACGTTATAAAGTAACTTAATTCCCTTCACATTTTCCATACCTTGAATACTGAATCGTGTCTTTATTATGTGGGTATTTTTAGTATTCAATGTATGGCAAATTCTTTAACATAATAATAAAAACTTTACACTCTATATGTCATTATTTATATGTTGTGTCCTGTCTGGTGTTATGCAGTATAACTATTATTCGACCATATTCATTCATACGTCCATGTCCTTTCTTGACCGCTATCTTTTATTAATTTTATTAATTATTCATTCGTCTACCTATACCCTATTAACATATTAGTCCATGTTTACTCGTGTCCGACTATATTACGCGACTAACCTATTGTGTGACGTATCGATATGTGTACAATACTTTATGCATTCGTACATGTCCCCTGATGATCATGATTACATACATAGTTACGTACATGTAAATACGTCCACATGTATTCTTTTTACTTTTTCTTTTAATTATGTAACCTCTCGCAAGATACTTGTTAACGCTGACTGAGTGTTCGAATTCCGATGACGTCGCCAAAAGCGGGTATCTGAATTCGAAATCTTCTCTCTTGCTTCTGCTACCAATTTATAATGTTAAGATGTTGTTATATTATTATAATATACTGTATTGTTTCCCTGACAGGTCACTAGTTCGTTATCTGCTTACGTCACATAGTTACCCACGTTCTCATTACTTGTACTTACTATTTCTACCTAACTATCATTCATATTCTATATTACTTATGTGTTACGTTATCATAAATGTCCGTGTACTTCCAATGGAAAGTACACCGTATTTTCCTCCGCTTTCCTCATCGCTGGCTATTTAGGCTTTCAAACTCTGACAACCAACCATTTTCTAATAATATTTGACATAATTTGGCGTAATTATTGTTAACTACAAGTATATAACATTGTTGTTAATCCCCTTTAAATTATAGAACAACGGAGAACTTTCCTTCATTATATAAATTGTATCACCTATTTAGATCACTTCTGTATTAGATATGTCAATTAACAACTTGCTAAAATTGTAATTAACGGTAATAATTTAATATGATGTAATTAATGTACTTAATGTACTCGGTGCATGTCGGCACTCCGACATTATGTCGCCATCCAAAAATGTATACTTTACAAAAATTAGTATTTTTTGTTAAATTTTTTATCTTTCTAAATTTCGTTGTATGCTTAAATTATGCTTAACGTCAGAATTCTTTAGCTCTCCAGTTAAAGTGGGAGCTTAACCTTCAACTGCACTCCCCCAAAATTTAGACTTATTTATTTCTTGTATTGTAAATTAAATCATTCCTGCCGTAGCCCTTACTCGAGGAAGACGAGCCTCCTCGCTTTAAATTCCTGCCTGAGCCATTGTCGAAAGAGGTCGAACCTCTCTCCCTTTCAATTCCTGCCTGAGCCATTGTCGAAAGAGGTCGAACCTCTCTCCCTTTCAATTCCTGCCTGAGCCATTGTCGAAAGAGGTCGAACCTCTCTCCCTTTCAATTCCTGCCTGAGCCATTGTCGAAAGAGGTCGAACCTCTCTCCCTTTCAATTCCTGCCTGAGCAATTGTCGAAAGAGGTCGAACCTCTTTCCCTTTCAATTCCTGCCTTAGCCCTTACTCGAGGAGGACGAGCCTCCTCACTTTAAATTGCTGCCTGTATCTTCCTTTGATTAAGACCATATAATTCCCGCTTAACCATTGTCAAAAGGGGTCGAACCTCTAGCCCTGTAGATTCCTGCCTGAGTCTTAGACCAAGGAGGTCGAACCCCCTTCCCTTTAAATTCCTATCTTCGTCACCAGTTGATCTGTTAAAAATTCCTGCCATAACTTTGGCCCGAGGAGGTCGAGCCTCCTCACTTTAAATTCTTGCTTGAGCTGTTGTTGCAAGAGGTCAAACCTCTCCCTCTGTAAATTTCTGACTATCAGTGCCTCGTTCTGTATATATTTTGTGTAATAAAATTATATGAGCGAACGAAAACTCCTATTGAGAACTGAAGTGTTTCCATTCACCCCTTTGGGAAAAAACTTGGTAGAAACTGTTTATTGTTACTCGGATGCTCTACGGCTAAGACCGAGCTTAACCAACAAGGACCACCTTCGCTGGATTGTCCAAAGTGCATTCATCGTAAAAGTCGCAAGCAGGCAGTGGCCTACGCACGCACACGCGCGATATATATATATATATATATATATATATATATATATATATATATATATATATATATATATATGACCTTTTCCAGTTTGTGTACCGTTTTTCATATAATTTATTTTGAGA
The DNA here is from genome assembly GCA_023014485.1 of Bathynomus jamesi. Lineage (NCBI taxonomy): Eukaryota > Metazoa > Arthropoda > Malacostraca > Isopoda > Cirolanidae > Bathynomus > Bathynomus jamesi. The sequence continues at coordinate 376,847 of JAJOZX010000201.1, read as the reverse complement.
ATATTTTTGTTAAAACTAACGAAAATATCACGACTTAACCTAACCAATTATCAAGGGCGTACAGTTGATCTATTATTAATTATAACATTGTTTGTTTCTGGAATAGTATTTACTATTTACTAATAGATCAACTGTACGCTCTTGATAATTGGTTAGGTTAAGTCGTGATATTTTCGTTAGTTTTAACAAAAATATTCTCAAAAATAAATTATATGAAAAACGGTACACAAACTGGAAAAGGTCCTATATATATATATATGTAGAGCCTTTGTCCAATTTATCACAATCCAATATATATATATATATATATATATATATATATATATATATATATATATATATATATATATAATGCATGTGCACATACACATCACCAAATTTTGGCTTAACGTTTTTAATTTATGAGAATAAATAAAAGAGGAGAAGCGGAAATGCTTTTAAAAAGTAAGCAATGAAGGAAAAAAATTCATCTATAAATTAATTCAAGAAAAATGTCTGATGCGTTCCGCGGCCAGAATGGAAACCATTATTTACATTATTATTTTTATTGTTATTTTTATTTTTCGAAAAGAAATTGAGGTGCATCAAAACGTCACAGCAGTTCCCTAAAAATTAATTTAAAGTTATTTCCACGTAAACTGACAAACGAAAAATAAAGTAACTTTATTTGGGAGGCGGGAGGGAGTAATTTTATCTCTTTTTTTTTTTAAATTGTTGTTTCATTTTATCCTTTTTTTATTTTTGTTTTGCCACTTCCCCCTTAAAAAAGTTTTAAGAGGAAGGGAAAGTTAGTTGAATGAAAATTTGAAAAAAAAAAAGAAAAGAAAAATCATAAGCTGTTTAATAAATTTACTTTTTTAAATATGAATTGAGCGTTGATTTATGGAAATATTAAAAAAAAAATCCAAAAACTTTGTCTCTAAAATATTTTCCCCTTAATGAAATTCTACACAATAAGTTTTCTAATTTTTTTTCGATTTTAAGATATATATATATATATATTATATATATATACCAGGTGGACGAAAAAAACCTGGACACTTGTTTTTCCTACAAATTTCAACCTAGTCAAGCTAATACACCCAAATTAGTACAAGATGTAGCCAATAGTATAGTTATCATTAGAGCCTGGATGTTTAGGCACTAAAAAAACTTAAAATAGGCAGGCAAAAAGGCAAAATAAAACTGCAAAAAAGGCACAAAAAAGGCATTTATTTTCAAAAAGTAAACTCACAGTGAGAACGTATAACAATGATGTAGAACATGTTCTTAATAGTAACATATACAAAGTAACATCATATTGACATCAACACTACAGAATTTTAAAAAATTACTGTTTTTTATCTTTCTCAGCAGCAGATTTGTGTTTAGCAGTCTGTATATGTTGAGAGACAAAGTACTTTTTGTCAAAGTTTACAGATTTTTCGCATATCTTGCAAAATAAGACAGAGCCATCGGTGGAAAAAACATCACTTCCAAACTCTCTGACAAGATTAGTTAATTTCTTACTTGAAGATGCACTGACTTTAGGCATTGCGACGTGTATTCACTGACGTTTAGGTTACGACTGAGAATCTTGTGTTGTAGTATGGCTTTTCAGCTGCCAGATGTTGCCAACAAAACAAAACACTATTAATCTAAATGTTTATTTCAGTATCTTATTTCAGAAAATATTTAAAATAGGCACATTTGGCGCTTAAATTATGAAATAGGCATTTTCGCCCCAAAATCCCCAAAAAGGCAAAAATAAGCATTTAAGGCATTATGCCTGAACATCCGGGCTCTAGTTATCATGTACTAAAAATTTCAATGGAACTCGTATAAAACTTACGCTATTGAAGTCGATGTTGTAGTGGCCCCCCATTTTCTTGAATTACCGCCAGTACTCTCCTTTTCCACTGATCTATGGGTGACTTGATTTTGTCTTGGGACACCATAGGCCAAACAACCTCAATTCTTTGTCTAAGTGCTTCCGGATTTGAAAATGGTTCCCTGCGACCATGGTACACCAATGACTTCAGCTCATTCCACACGAAGTAATCCAGAGGATTTAAGTCAGGAGAATTTGGTGGCCATTCTTCACTTTTTATGAATTCAGGAATGTTCACCATCAAAAATTCTTGGGTTGCCTTGGTTGAATGAGATGGTGCATTGTTTTGAACAAAAATAAAATCTTCGTTCGGGTACAAGTCTTGGCATTTCGGTAAAAGTTCTCCGACGTGTTCAATGTAATTTTGCGAGTTCATTTTTGTTTTCTGTAGATCAGTAGAGAATAATTTAGTTTTTCCATTGTAAAAAACACCACAAGATACTATTAATTTCTTGGAAAATCGTGAAATTGGATGATGAAGACGGTCTGGCGGGATTTCCGATTTTGAAGTTATTGCATTGACTCGGTTGTTTTGTCGATTTGTTGATACAGTTAATGTAAAGTCAGACTCATCTTGAAAAAACATGAGTTTAATGTCTGCTAAATTAAATTTCCTGTACAAAGAATTACACCTTTCTAACCGTTTTCCCATGGCTTCTTTTGTTATTCTGGGGGCACTCACTCTTTTAAAAGATCTGATTCCTTTACTTTTCATTATGTTTTAGACACTGTTGGGCGAAATATTTAAATTATTCGCCATTTTTCTCTGCGAAACATGAGTATCAGGATTATTTTCCTACGACAACGCATGCTCTTCAATGGTACCTTTCGTTTTCTCGAGTCCGAGCAGTACGCGGACGACAGCTGCCACGTTTTCTGTCAGTTGACTCTGATTGTCTAATTTTATTTATTACATATTGTACTATACTTTTTTCTCAATTTTTTCCCGGAAATTCCCTAATTATTTTTCTAGCACTCCATCCCTTCTCGGCAAAGCACGCCTTTATAACAGCTAAGTTCTCTTTACTTAAAACCATTACGATAGAGTTTTAATTAACACCACAAGAAAAAAATAAGAAAAAACATTTCATCAGCCAACACTTCTTAAAGAAATCTGACACTGCTAGCCTACGAATTCGCCATGTGGCCACTTATCATTGTTTTAGGTGCGCATGCGCAAACTGCTTGTTTTGTAGCGAACATCTGACACATCCAAGGGCGTAGTCAGCTTCACAAAATCTCGCTGTTTGTTTCGTCAAGTTAAATTTTTTATAATTAAGAAACGGCCAAAGATAATTAACTGAGATTTTCAGCACATGATAACCATACTATTGGCTACATCTTTTACTAATTTGGATGTATTAGCTTGAATAGTTTGAAATTTGTAAGAAAAACAAACGTGTCCAGTTTTTTTGTCCACCCGGTATATATATATATATATATAGAATGGAGAACAATTTTCGAGAATAAAACAACGGAAGAAATGCTAACAACTTTGGAGGAAAAAACGCTGAGAATTTTAGAAAAACTGCTTGTTTTGTAGCGAACATCTGACACATCCAAGGGCGTAGTCAGCTTCACAAAATCTCGCTGTTTGTTTCGTCAAGTTAAATTTTTTATAATTAAGAAACGGCCAAAGATAATTAACTGAGATTTTCAGCACATGATAACCATACTATTGGCTACATCTTTTACTAATTTGGATGTATTAGCTTGAATAGTTTGAAATTTGTAAGAAAAACAAACGTGTCCAGTTTTTTTGTCCACCCGGTATATATATATATAGAATGGAGAACAATTTTCGAGAATAAAACAACGGAAGAAATGCTAACAACTTTGGAGGAAAAAACGCTGAGAATTTTAGAAAAATATGCTCCGAAATCACAGCCAAAAGGAAAGAGGAGCTGGCTAGAAAGGCAAAAGAGAAGACTATTCCGCAAAAGAAAGAGAGTGGAGGCGAAGTTAGGAAACTGCGGAGATAATGGCAGGAAAATAATAAAAGAAAAACTGGAGGGTATCGATAGGGAAATACAAGCCCTGATTAAGGACCATACAGAGAGGGAAGAGGAAAAGGCGGTAGAAGCAATAAAGGAAAATCCAAAATACTTCTATAGCTATGCAAAAAGGAAAACAAAAACGCGCGCCGCTATTGGGCCCTTAAGGACGGGAAATAATGAACTAACCGACGATCCAAAAGAAATATCTGATACATTGAGAGCTCAATATGAATCAGTTTTCAGTACCCCAAAAAGTGACAAAGCGATACCTGACATAAATGCATTCTTTGAAGAGGAATTGCAAGGAGAGTATATAACAGACTTTGAGTTTACACCAGAAGATGTAGCGAGAGCTATAGAACAAATGAAACTACATTCAGCTGCAGGTCCGGACAATTGGAACGCATTATTGATTAAAAACTGTAAAAATGAAATAGCTACACCTTTATACTGGATATGGAGAAGATCCCTAGACACTGGGGAAATACCGAGCATCTTGAAAAGAGCAAACATTGTCCCTATATATAAAGGAGGGGACAGATCTCAAGCAAAGAACTATAGACCAGTGTCATTGACGTCCCACCTCACCAAAGTATTTGAAAGAATAGTTAGACAGAAAATTTATGATTTCCTGGAGACACGGGAAAGATTCAACGAAAATCAGCATGGATTCCGATCAGGTAGATCATGCCTATCACAACTAATAGAGCACTACAACAATATCCTAGATGCATTGGAAGGCAATGACAACTACGATGTTATATACACAGATTTTGCTAAAGCTTTCGATAAATGTGACCATGGTATAATAGGACATAAAATTAAAGACATGGGAATAACAGGCAAAGTGGGAAAATGGATCTACAACTTCCTTAGTGATCGTCTGCAGGTCGTCAAAATTCAAGGTATATCATCATCAGAATCGGAAGTACGCAGCTCAGTACCACAAGGGACAGTACTGGCCCCACTCCTGTTCATTATCATGCTAACAGACATAGACAGCGGAGTAAACAGCAATAGTATAGTAACATCCTTTGCAGACGATACAAAGATCAGCAGAAAAATCAGCGATGTACATGACGTGGAGGCCTTGCAGAGGGACACGAACAAAATATACAAATGGTCAGAAGACAACAACATGTCATTCAACGCCGAGAAATTTCAGCTCTTGAGATATGGTAGAAAAGAAGAACTTAAACAGACTGCATATTATGCTCCAGATAGACAGGAAATTCAGAGAAGCATGAAAGCGATTGATCTCGGGATAATAATGACAGATGATGCGAAATTCGAAACACAAAATCAGATAGCGATAAATAAAGCAAAAAGAGTCGCCGGACAGGTTCTAAGAACGTTCAAGAGAAGGGACAGGACAGTAATGATTCCCCTGCTAAAAACACTGATTATACCAAAACTTGAATACTGCTCAGTTTTGACGTCCCCATATAAAAAGGAAGAAACTAATAAACTAGAAGAAACGCAAAGGCATTTCACAGCCAAGATTGATGGCTGCAAAGAACTCAACTACTGGGAAAGACTACGTAAACTAAATCTGTACTCACTGGAAAGAAGAAGAGAGAGGTACATCATAATCTACATATGGAAAATGATCGAAAAACTGGTACCAAACCTAAAACTAAACCCAAGTACCATTCAAACAACACTGGAAAATAGGAAAGGCAGAATGTGTAGTGTTCCCAAATTAAAAGCACGACAAGGGACCTCCTCAACCCTGAAGGAAAATAGCTTGGTTGTCAGGGGGCCAAGACTTTTCAACCAGCTTCCTAAGGACCTCAGAAACGTAACGGGGGTCAAAATTGAAGTCTTCAAGAAAAGACTGGATGCCTGGCTCAGGACAGTACCAGATGAGCCGGGAGTGCCTGGCTATGTACGGTGGAGAGCGCAAGAAAGTAACTCGCTCCTCCACCAGGCCAGACCTAGAGGCGGGGCCACCAGCTTGACCTCCGTGTGAAGAGAGACCAACACACGAAACAACATAAGGTTCATAAGGTAAGGTATATATATATATATATATATATATATATATACACAGGGTGGCCCAAAAAAAAATGGCACCAATTTTCAGAAGTGATATCTCAATAACCATTGCAGTTAGGGATTTTAAAAAACAACCAAATGAAAGATAATTCTTTTCTCTTTAAATACTTATTCAATAGCTTGATGGTTATAAACCCATGTAATGCCAAAAATTGGCTTATAAGAAAAATATACAAAAAAAAGTTGCGCATTTATATTTATTCCTTTTATTTTTTTCTAATTAATTATCTTCTAATTTACGGTCTTTAAACGAAGTTCTGTGGTTTTAAGTTAAACCTAATTTTCAATAAATGGCTCAATCTGCCCTCCATTATGGTCAACCACAGCCTGTAATCTCGCCCTCCATTTTGAAATTGCCTTTGAGATCGTCACTTGTGAGAGATTTTCCCATGCAGCCTGAATTCGTTCACGAAGATGGTTCACATCACGGATTTTCTGACCATGGTAGACTTCTCTCTCTAAGGCAGACCACACAAAGTAGTCATTGGGGTCTAGATCTGGGCTGCATGGTGGCCAATTATTTGGTTCGATAAAACCAGGACAATTATTATTGAGAAATGTTATTGTTTCCTTGGCTGTATGAGATGGGGCTCCATCTTGCATGAACACAAAATCAGTGCTCGTCTCCTTGATCTCTGACAACATTGGAGAAAATGTCATAACAGTAGTAAATTGAGTTAATTTTAACGCCTCGCTGAATAAAAATGATGGATGTTTTGTTCTCAGATGACGCTGCAAGGGAAACCATTATCGAATCTGAAAAGTGTTTTTTTTCACGCAAAAGTCGTTTTGGGTCAACATGAGTTTTTGTCGCCACTGCTGCACGAACCCGATCATTTTGGGTATTTCGTGGTGTTTCGACCGTAAATCGTTTCTCATCAGAAAACCAAATTTTTTTCACAGACTCATTTGACCGAAATCTTCGCAATAGATTTTTACATCGATGGAAACGTCTTTCTTTCACAGGCTCCGATAAAGCAGTAACCTTCACCCTCTTAAATGTTTTCAACCCAAGATCTTTTCGAATTATTCGCTGTACTGATGAACGTGAAATCCCGGTTTCTTTCGCAACTTCACGTTCACTTTTACTTGTTCCCGGTTGTTCCTCTTGACTTAAAACCATTTCATTTACTTTTTCAATGTTTTCTAGCGTTCTAATACTTTTTGGTCGACCACTTCCCGGACGCCGTTGACTGCTGCCGGTTTCTTTAAGTTTTTGTAAAAAATGTGCCACAGTTCTTTTTTTCCAATTTCTATTTGGAAATTCGTAAAGGATTCTGTTTAATGAATATCCTTTTTCTTCACGTAGTGCTTGTATAATGTTCTTATCAGATTCTCTCAATCCCATCTTGAGGGGTCTGGAATAGAAAAATTTCATTTAAAATTAGGATCAAGGAATAAATATAAATGCGCAACTTTTTTTGTATATTTCTTTGGAAGCCAATTTTGGGCATTATATGGGCTTATAACCATCAAGCCATAGAATAAGTATTTAAAGAGAAAAGAATTATCTTTCATTTGGTTGTTTTTTTAAGTCCCTAGCTGCAATGGTTATTGAGATATCACTTCTCAAAATTGGTGCCATTTTTTTTGGGCCACCCTGTATATATATATTGGATTGTGATAAAATTGGACAAAGGCTCTACACATACTATTTTCGTTTTATTTGTTTAAGAATAACTAATTTTCATTATAAATATTTGAGGGGTCCCGCGTCTTAAGGTACCTAAGCGCCAAAATTAAAATTCGCCAGAAATCGCCTCCAAAGTTCAGCAATATTCTCGCAATAGTATCTCTGTTATTAATTGAACTAGAACGTTCATTTTTCGCTAAATTAGAATTCTAAGTATGCTAATGAAGATGTTGATAAGTTTTTGGAATAGATTTTCATATTTTATATTTTATATATATATTTTTTTAATTTTTTGATTTTCTTATTATGCCGAACTTCGGGTGAACTTTTGGCTGGCGATAGAGGTGAAAAAAGTAGTTCGCTTCATAAGGTTTTCAACCATACTTCTAGTGTCGTAAGGTCATTATAACCCAAACCACGCGATAGAGGAAGGGTGAAAATAGTGCTTTCCATCAAAAACAAGTTTTCGCCTGTGGTGGCGCTTAGGTATCTGAAGACGCGCGACCTCTCATTTGTCTGTGCAAAATTCGACTCGGGAGCGGTTTTGCAATCAACTTTTTAATTTTTTAATATGAATTCCATTATCTCTTACATTACACGAATGTCATCTTGGATTAATAATAATTACACAAATTGACAATTTTTTACTGAATAAAGATAAATCATCAAATGACCATATTTTCTGAATCCTCTCAGTGAAAGAAATCCTCTCAGATACTTACCAAGTTGATCGAACAAGTGGTTTAGAAGTTACACTCACCTAGAAATAACATTAAAATTTAAAATACCGTATTTGTCCCCCGTTATGGACGTAATCATAGCATCAGTAGCTGGCGCATCCTAAAATCCCAATTACACACACACGCTATGTCTATGACCAATATTTTTACTAATCACAGTTTGCTTTTTACAGATCAACTGTGTCAATTGATTCTTGTTTGATAAGTCTAGACTTTAGTACAATGGATAAACTGTTAACAACCAGGAGTGGGAAGACTCTGAAAGTTACTTATTCTGGAAAAGAGAAAGCAGCAACAGCAGCACCACCTTCTCTAAGGTCAGCCACGGACGTCTTCTTAATTGGTCAGCCATCTTCCTCGATCGGTGGTGCCAAATTGCCAACCACCCATCAAGTTCTCCAGTACTTCTTCTATGCCAAGCAGGAAACTACTGACAGGAAGGCCGCCGTAAAAGACACGGTGGCCAATGTTCTGGCATTTTGGAACATGGCACGTATAAAGACGATCACGAGGCGTAACTGCGAAAGAAAACTGGAGTTACTGTGGGAAGAGTGGCGCTCGCTGCAGAAGAGCAAGATGAGAGACAGTGACGCGGGAAAAGGCAGGGAGAAGTTTTCAGAAAATCTGAACAAGCTCTGGGACATCGGAGCTCTCGATGCTATTGAAGAGATACAGAAAAGTCGACTGCTCTCAGACAACAACAAACAAGAAGATATTAAATTTTATGAGGATCAACGGGGCCTGCACCAGGCAACAATGAGTGGGAATGACAAAGTGTTCGTTGTCAAGAGAAAACGGCAACTCTCAAGACAACAATCTCGTGATGAGCCAGGCACCTCAAAAACGAAATTAGGAACCGAAGCTGAGAGCGACGATGAATCTATAGAAAGCAGATCATCGAGCAACTCCGAATCACAGCTAGAACCACCATATCGACAGCCGAGAGAATCAACTGTATCAATCAGCCTTCCTCACCGCATCCTCAATGCACCGGCTGTTATTGAAGTGGCTGATCGCTTCCGGATGTCCAATAATCAGGTGTGTACATATCAGTAATGATCTTTCCTTGACAAAGATAAAATAGACGTAACGACGGAAAATTTAGTGATTATTTTGTCACATAAAAACCATACTCATCCTTGTCAATTTCCTTTCAATTTCGCACATAGGTGGCAAGTGTCGTGGCGGCAGTCCTACGTTCGGCAGATCCACCCGCAGACCTGGACAAATTCAGTATCTCGAAGGACACGTCTCGCCGTGGAAGAGTGGCACATCGTTGTGAAGTGTCGACAGCTGTGCAGAAATCCTTCGTATCTCCGAGGCATGCTGTCGTCCACTGGGACGGTAAAGTAATCAAGGTCAGTTTTGCCCTCACCGTGGACGACAGTGAATTAACATGTTCCAGTGACGACAGTGGATTGACATATTCCAGTGGACGATAATGGATTGGCATGTATGACATACGTTTCAGGACTCTCTTGGATCATTGGAGCACCGCCAGGCGATTCTCATCTCCGGAGCTCCCCAAAGCACAGAAGGAAAGTTGCTGGCCGTTCCGACTGTTGCTGACGGCACCGGTCTGTCTCAGGCCCAGGCGACCTTTCGTGCTCTCAAAGACTGGGGATGCGAGAACAACGTGATTGGACTGTGCTTCAACACAACTTCCTCCAATACGGGGAGGGTGCAGGGTGCGGTGGTCCGGCTGGAGAACATGCTTGGTAAACCGCTCTTCCAGCTGGGCTGTCGCCATCACGTTATGGAGCTCATCGTGGGGGCAGTGGTCATCACCGCGTTTGGAAGAACCACAGCACCAACTGTAATGCTAGGCTAGGTAGGTTAATAGACGAAAACGTTCGAAAGCTGTATAGGTCGAAGCCTTCTTTAAACGTTGTGGGTCCGGGAAACGCGGGCCCGACGTGATAAATAGTTTAAAACGCGGGCCCGTGGTAAAAAATAACTTAAACGTCTTTTATTGCAACGTGCGTAGTATTAGAAATAAATTAAATGAATTTAAGGGGGTAATTTATTGCGGCAACTATGATATAGTTGCTATAACTGAAACTTGGTTAAATACCGTGACTCGGGACTTCTTGGGGGAACTTGATATACCGGGTTTTAAACTCTTTACTAATGATAGGTTACATAGATTTGGAGGAGGCGTTTTGCTGTACATTCGTAATTCCCTTAGGGCTATCGAGGTTAAGTTAGATTTTCCGGCAGCAATTAATGCGATCTGTGTTGAAGTTAGGGCGCATAGTATTAGTTTTAATTTTGTTGTTGTTTATAGACCTCCCGTTCAACCCCTCGATATAGATACTAGATTTTACTCACTTCTTGGTAACTTCATTGGCAATCGGAATAGTATAATTGTCGGAGACTTTAACTGCCCTAATGTTAATTACGAGAATTTTACGGGTAATGAAGAGGGTTTGAGACTGGTTGAGTTTATGGACGATAACTTTTTACGACAGATAGTTACCGAACCAACGCGCGGTGATAATATCTTAGATTTAGTGATGACGAACGGCGAGAATATAGTCGAAGGTTTAGAAGTAGGCGAGAGTTTAGGATGTAGCGATCATCAAATTCTTAGGTTTAAGTTATTGATAGAAAACACTCAGGATAGTAATGTAGTGGAAGTCCCTGATTTTCGTAGGGCTAATTTTGATAGTTTTGCGGATAGGATGAGAGTAGTGGACTGGGATAACTTATTTATGGGTAATGACACAAATTTGCGTTGGGTGGCGTTTAAAGAAAGTTTTAGGAATATTGAAAGGGAGTTTATTCCTTGTAGGCCCAAGCGCGTTAGAAATCGTGGTAGGCCGAAGTGGTGGAGTAGGGAAATAGGAGAGTTTATAATAGAGCGTAATAGAGCGTATAGACTTAGTAAGCGCAATGGCACGGCAGCTAACTTTAATAGATATATCGAGCTTAGACGTCAGGTTAAAAGATCAGTTAGGAATGCTAAGCGTAATTTAGAGATACTTATAGCTGCGGATAGTAAACATAATCCAAAAAAGTTTTTTGAATACGTAAATAATCGTAAGCCGGTAAAAGATAACAGAGGCCCTCTAGTGGCTGTAAATGGCGCTTTGGCTTCTGACGCTCAGGCGATGGCGGGTATTTTCAATAACTTTTTTGCGACAGTTTTTACCGTAGAAGACGTAAATAATATCCCCGACGTTGACGATATCGTTCCATTTAGTAGCGAGACTATTTTAGATGAAATAACTGTTTACGAGGCTGAGATTGCGCATTATATCGATAGGCTAAAAGTTAGCAAGGCTCCAGGCCCTGACGCTTTTTATCCCAGACATTTGAAAGATTTGAAAGACGTTATCGTTGGCCCCTTAATGAAGATTTTTAATCAGTCACTCGAAACGGCGATTATTCCTGAAGACTTCAAATTAGCTAACGTCACGCCTATTTTAAAAAAGGCGACCGCGCGGTAGCTAGCAATTATAGGCCCATTAGCTTAACGTCAATTGTCGGTAAACTTTTGGAATCCGTAGTTAGGGATCGTATTATCGATCACTTAGAAAGTAGAGATTTGATTAATAGTAGTCAGCACGGGTTTCGACGCCATAGGTCTTGTTTAACTAATTTGTTAGAATTTTATAACGAAGTAGTGCGCGAATACGATAGGCATTGGGCAGCTGACGTTATTTATTTAGATTTTAAAAAGGCGTTCGATACAGTTCCGCATAGGAGACTAATTGCGAAGGTTAAAGCGCACGGTATACGCGGTCAGGTAGCTAACTGGTTAGAAGAATGGCTTCGTGCTAGGAGGCAGAGGGTCGTAGTTAATGGTAGTGAATCGGGGTGGTTAGATGTAGGTAGTGGTGTCCCACAGGGTTCAGTGTTAGGCCCATTGTTATTCGTCATTTACATTAACGACATAGATGTAGGATTGACTAGTAACGTGTCAAAATTCGCGGACGATACTAAAATAGGCGGTAAGGTTGTTAACGAGGACGATAGAAATAGGATCCAAGACGATGTAGATAGGATTATGGAGTGGACGGATAAGTGGCAGATGCAATTTAATGTAGATAAATGTAAAGTTTTGCATATAGGTTCTCGCAACAATAATTACGCGTACACGATGGATGATAGGGAGTTAGCGAGCGTTGACGAGGAAGTAGATTTAGGCGTACGCGTATCTAAAGATTTAAAGGTTAGGAACCAGTGCCTGGAGTCTTGCGCAAAAGCTAGTAGGATGTTAGGCTTCATAGCGCGTAATTTCGAATTTAAATCGAAGGATATTATATTGCCCCTTTACAAGTCCCTAGTCAGGCCTCATTTAGAATATGCCGCGTGCCACGAAACTTATTCCGTCATTGCGCAATAGGCCTTATGAAGATAGGATTAAAGAGTTAGACCTGTATTCACTCGAAACTAGAAGATTAAGGGGGGAGCTTATTGAAGTTTTCAAAATCGTTAATAACATCGATAACGTAAATTTTGATAAATTGTTCACTTTCGATAATAGTAATACTCGCAATAACGGATTTAAGTTGCGTGGCAGACGTTTCATTACTAATATCGCTAAAAACTTCTTTACGTTTAAAGTAATTGATAAATGGAATAATCTTCCCGCGTCAGTCGTTCATTCTACCAGCGTTAATATGTTTAAGAACCGTCTTGACAGACATTTTAAAAATGTTAACGTTGTTTAAAATTAAATAAGAAAGTTAACAACAGGAGCTCTGGTGGTGGTGCTCGAGGATGAGTCTGTTGACGATGAATGCCAGCTTGTGACATGCCAGCGTGTGATGCCAGCAATAAAAAAAAAAAAAAAAAAAAAAAAAAAAATTAGACTAACACGAACGTAGATGTAGCTCGTAGCGTAAACTAACCCACTTTTTGTTTAACTTTACCTTCTTTTTTTTTTTCTTATCTCCTTTCTTTGCATGTCTGTAACTCTCTTTACTTGCATGTTTGTAGTTTGCATGGTATGACAGTGAGTTAAGACTGTGTTTGCATGGTTTGTAAGCGTTCTTATTTTACTTCTTTTCATCTTTCACCCCCCTCCTATTTTCTCCGACTATTTTTCTGACTTGTCGGCAGTGGCCGGCGGATGATGATGGTGAGACTTTTTTCCTCTTTTTCTGAATGAATGTTAACCCACGAATGATAGGTGTTGCTCCTTACTTAACCCCTTATTCTCTTCTCTTCTCTTAACCCCCTACTCTTTCCTTTCTCTCGGGCTAGCCTTAGAGTGGATCTTAGGGACTTTGTTAGCCTTAGCTTCTGTAGATCTGTAGATCTGAGGAGAAGGTGAATTTCAAGTCTAAGGCGCATTTGTTTTCTCCAATGATTTTTTGCCTTCAGAGCAATTGAGATATCAGCGTCCTTCTACTAATGATGTTAATAGCAGTCGAAAAGGGAAACTTCAGTCGTTTTCATGCAATATTTTCATAACTCCCCTTTCAGGTGGGACAAGCTCGATCTCTCGACTTATCGCGAGCTGGAGATCGAGCATTTGGCGGAGGTGACGTGGCTGATGGAGCTCCGAGATGAGGCTGGTATTTTGAATTAGAAGTTAAATATTGTATTGCCTTCTGCAAACAGCCATTTGAAGTCCCTACCAGAAAAAAATAAGATAAATAATTCACCATTAAACAAACTTATATGGAGTGGTATCGGTATTTATACATCACAGTGCGTATTCGTTTCAGATCATCTAGTACACGAAGCTCCTGATGTTCAGCGGTCAGCTGGAGTTCGACGACGAGCTGGTACAGAAACTTCAGAGAGTGGTACTATTTACTGCACTCCTCTACGCACCTGCCTGGCTGGCGGCTCCTGTCGCAGCTGATGCCCCGCTGAATGACCTTGTGTTGTACCAGCGTCTTCTGCAGTACAGGGCTGTGGATCGCGAGATTGCAGAGGCTTCACTGGCAGTGATCAGGCGGCACTTGTGGTATCTGAGGCCTCAGACCGTCGTTTTCGCCCTCTGCAGTGACAAAGTGGAAGACACTGTGAAGCACGAGATGGCAAAGAAGCTGTGCCGCCTCGCTGTGCCCGAGGACTTCACGTATGACAACGTCTCGGTTAATGACACGACGCGCCTTCCGGACCTGATCGATGAGTCATCGTGGTTCGTGTTCACAGGCCTGCAGGTGTGCGCGTCTACGTGGCTCACTCTGCCGGTGAATAAGTGGGATCAAGATAAGAACTACTGTGATCTGAAGAATGTCATCTCGCATCTGAAAGTTACCAACGACGTGGCAGAGAGAGGGATAAAACTGATAGAAGATTACGCGAACACTGTCACAAAAGACGAGTCACAGCTGCAGGGTCTTCTTCAGCTCGTGGAAAAGAGCCGGAAAGAACTCGGTGACTTCAAGAAGTCGTCACTTGCCAAGATGACGTAGCGCAGAGGGAAAGGGAGTTAGCAGAGAGAGTACATGGCGCACGCCTTAAGATGACGTGTGTTCTAACCACGATTCATACAGTTTTTGAACCTAGTTAGGGGCACCGGAGTAAGTGCCTTTAGTGATATCGGTAAACCGTTTTAATGCAAAATACATTTGATCTTTCCTTATTCGTTTTATTTTTATCCTAAAAAGCAGGCAATGGCAGACAGCATATGGAGGTACGGAGACAAATACGGTATTTTAAATTTTAATGCTATCTCAAGGTGAGTATAACTTCTAAACCACTTGTCCTATCAACTTGGTAAGTACCTGAGAGGATTTCTTTCACTGAGAGGATTCAGAAAATATGGTCATTTGATGATTTATCTTTATTCAGTAAAAAATTGTCAATTTGGCCAAATTTCCAAAATTGAAATTGTCAAGGTCGATGCGCGACCCCTAAATATTGATCGATTTTGGTAAAAATGGTGTCAGTGTCTTCCACTGAACCAAATCATGGGAAAAACTTTGACCAGCTGTAATTTTTTAAAAAAAGTGAAAAGTGATCCACCCTACAGCGTACATCGATGTAAATTTCTCAACTTCTAGTTTCCGCACTTTTAAACCACTCCTTTTTACCTTTTCGAAGTTATCAGCGTTAGCTAAAAGTTCTTAATATTTTATAATTACCACTTCTTAAAATGGTTGGTGAGAATTACCTTGCTTGCATTCCTGAAGGAAATAAAGATAACACTGTTCAACAACATTTTTTTTCTCAGAGGATAGTAGTAGTTTCCTTTGCACTTTTCATCTCTGATTACGAAATGATAACGAAATTTTGCTATCACGTTAAGTAATACCTATTCTTGGCTTTCCTAAGGCCGTTATCTAGAAATGAAATAGGATAACATAATTTAGTACCAATATTCATGATATTGCATAACTCGGAATCTAAAAATTCAGGACTGACAACTCTCAATGCTCTAAGAAACATAGCAGAGAAAATAGAAGATTTAATCGAGGGATGATGGTCAGAATAAAAATGTACATAAGAGTTATTATTAGTAGGCTTACTAAAAACTTCAAATTTGAATTGATTAAAACATCTCCGAGTTTTTCGATCCAGAAAAGATAGGCTTCCATCATTTTCTTTTTCAACCGTGAACTTAATAGATGGGACTAAATTGAGCCTACCAAGAAATAAGTCAAAATCCAAATTGTTAGGCCAAAAGCATGAAATATCATCTATATACCTGTACCAAACAAAGTTAAAATTAACAATAGTAGGCAACATTCTACTCTAAAAAAATTCCATATATAAGTTAGCTAATAACGGTGAGAAGGGATTTCCCATCTCCAATCCAAACGACAGAGCATAAAACTTATTTTCAAACTCAAATTTGCAATCTTTGACGCAAAGCTTAATTAACTCAATACACTGCGTTCGCACTTATTAAGCAGATTACATTTTCTCCAATATTTTCAAAAGTTTTCCCCGATTTCAATGAAATTTGTAGCAAATAATCACTATATATAGCAGCATTGATGGTATTCATTTCGATAAAATATTTTTATAATAAAATAATTATCTCATTTTATTGAAAAATATGTAAAATATTGTGTTCCGAATTATTAAGCAAGTATTCTATTTATGGATCTAAATGGTGAAAATGGGTAAGAAGAAGGATTTAACATTAACTGAGAAAAGAAAAATAGTCAAGTTACTCGCTGAAAATATAAAATCTATTGAAATTGCGAAGCAGTTTGGCAGAGCTTATCGAACTGTAAACAAGTTTGTAGCGGAGGGTACCAAACTGAGGCAGCGAAGTGATAAAAGAGCTATAAGAAAAGTGACAAGGCGGCAGATATCTGTAATCAAGCGCAAATTGCAAAGCATCCATTGTCCTCAAGTAAAGAGGTTTTTGAACAGGCTGGCATACATAATGTACCAAGAACATCTCGATGTGGAATCCTCCAAACAATTGGCAAGACGTGTAAACCTACGATTCAGTCACCATTAACACCCAGGTACAAGAAGCAGCGTGTTGAATGGGCGCGTCAGTACGTGAAAACAGATTTTAATACTGTATTGTTAACCGAAGAATGAAGAGCAACCCTTGAGGGGTCTGCTGGTTGGTCAAGAAGATGGATTGCTAAGGGTCAATCTCTACCATGGAATGAGGTTTTCTTTTAGAAAGTTTGTGCAAGACTGGGCATTCATTTTTACACCATAAACATCAAGTTCCTCAAGGGTTGCTTTTCATTCATCGGTGAACAATACAGTATTAAAATCTGTTTTCACGTACTGACGCGCCCATTCAACACGCTGCTTCTTGTACCTGGGTGTTAATGGTGACTGAATCGTAGGTTTACACGTCTTGCCAATTGTTTGGAAGATTCCACATCGAGATGTTCTTGGTACATTATGTATGCCAGCCTGCTCAAAAACCTCTTTACTTGAGGACAATGGATGCTTTGCAATTTGTGCTTGATTACAGATATCTGCCGCCTTGTCACTTTTCTTATAGCTCCTTTATCACTTCGCTGCCTCAGTTTGGTACCCTCTGCTACAAACTTGTTTACAGTTCGATAAGCTCTGCCAAACTGCTTCGCAATTTCAATAGATTTTATATTTTCAGCGAGTAACTTGACTATTTTTCTTTTCTCAGTTAATGTTAAATCCTTCTTCTTACCCATTTTCACCATTTAGATCCGTAAATAGAATACTTGCTTAATAATTCGGAACACAATATTTTACATATTTTTCAATAAAATGAGATAATTATTTTAATTATAAAAATATTTTATCGAAATGAATACCATCAATGCTGCTATATATAGTGATTATTTGCTACAAATTTCATTGAAATCGGGGAAAACTTGAAAATATTGGAGAAAATGTAATCTGCTTAATAAGTGCGAAGGCAGTGTATAGTGGACCGGCCAAAAATTGAAAAGTCCTCTAGAAAAAAAAATTAGCGGCGTTTTTTGTTAATAGCAGGCACCCACCTTAGATAAGTAGTATTGAGGCTGCCAAACAAGATGTGAGTGGATGCCACTCTCAATTTTGGATTTGAAGGTCCCATACAAGGTTACAAAAGTCAAATTCTGAAAAATTCCGAATTTTTGCATTTCAGTGGTGGCTCTATGTAACAACGTGTTTAAAGGTGTATCATTAGCACATAAAGCATATTTTTGTGATTTTATGGATAATAATTGAATGTAACTATGGCTCTCGATGTCTTTATTTCCATTAAAACTACATTTAGCATGCTGGGTGAGGTGCTCATGTGCCTACTACTACCATAATACAAGTAATAGCATACTTTCACATGTTGAATATTTTCAATGCACTGGCTGGCATGACATTGGTTTGGTATATGCAATTAAAAGAGTGCAGACAGTGCCAGCTGGTAAAATAATAATAATAATACTGCTAAAGGATAGGTATGTTTCGAATTGTTTCAGTATATCTGTGGCTACTACATACTGCCATTCCCACTTGTCTTTGCAGATAGGGAGCTCATCAGCAATGGACCCTGTAGCTGTCATCAAGCGCAAGAGGAAACGTCAGGATGTCAGTGAGGATTGTTGCTTCTTCTGCCAAAGCAGCGCTGGTGACCTGCGCACAGCATCAGCAGAAGGAAAAGCAAGAACTATGACTGTGGGCGATGAGAGAAAGAACCTGGGAGATACCTACTATCTTGATGTTTTACAAAGACTGGAAAGTCATTCCAAGGATGATTTCAATGCATTGGAACTCAAGTGGCATAAATCATGCTACTCTTTATTCACCTCTGAAGGCAAACTCAAAAGGCTGCGAAGTCAGCAGCAGACCATGGGTGCATCGGCGACCACAAAAAGTGCAGGCTCTCAGGCTTTTCCCCCAAAGCGTAGACGTTCAACACCAGTGATTGACTGGACCCTCTGCATGTTTTGCCAAAAGAAGACCACAAGAAACTGCACAGGGTGGAGACAATGGAGAAGTCAGATGACTTGATCCAGCGTGCCAAACACGACCCTGTCATGAGCATACCGTTGTCAGCGGTGAGTGATGTGATTGCAGTTGAAGGCTGCTATCATCTGGCATGTTTGGTGACATTTGAGAGACGTACTAGAAAACAAGCGGTGTCAGAGGAGCAGCAAGGGCCTGAAAATGAGTGCATGACGAAGCTGTGCAAAGACTTGACAGTAGGCCTGTCTCGTGGTCACGTATACGACATGGGAGACGTCTGGGACAGATACGAGAGTATGTGTAATGACACCGGCATCACCGTGAAATACTCCAGGAGAACAACGTTCTACGAAGATGTTCAAAGGCTGCTTGGATCAAACGCCAGCTATGTACGCCCATTGTCAAGGGGCCCGCTGCTGATTTACCCTGGAGAGAGCTCAGATTTCATCATCTCCAAAGCACTGGCTAAGTCTTGTGAACAAGGTCCTGTCACCTCTGAGTCAGAGTCTACTGAAGATGAAGATGCTGATGTCCGCATGTGTGCCACTAGCAGCATATTCCAAGATATGGTACACGTGGCTCTGAAGGTTCGACAAGATCTTCTTGAAACTCCTGGACACTCCGAGACATGGCAAGGTCTTGATCAGGAACATGTTGATCGCGTCATACCCGACAGTCTGTACCTGTTTCTACGATTGCTCTTTGGGGAATGGATGCTGTGGATGAGGGAAGTGAAGAGGACCAGAAAGTGAAGCAGAGTGTGTGTAGCATTGCCCAGGACATAGTCTATGCAGTCTCCAACCGACGAAAGTTGACACCAAAGCATGTGGGCTTGGGTCTTACTCTGCACCAAGCCACCCGCTCAGAAGCACTCCTAGATCTGTTCCACGCGGCAAATCACACTATTGGTATCGACACTGTAAGAAGGATAGACACCACCATCGCTCAGAACATCCTGGAGAGGTATGCTGAGAATGGATGTGTCTACATCCCTGACACCATCGTCAAAGAGAGAATGATTCACTGCTCTTGTGACAACATAGATGTCTTGGAGTCAACCTTAGACGGGAAGAACACCTTCCACAGCACTCAACTGATGGTATGGCAGAGAGGCCCCCCTCCACAGCAGAGTCATGGCCAAAAGGGTGGCAAGCACAAGAGATCGAAATCTATCAAACCTGATGACCTACAGGAGTTCCAAAGGCTGGACCAGGCTACCCTCCCATCTGGCAAGAGGCCATCTCCTCCTGGCTACGACACTGACATAGACGACTTGTCACATGAACCTGAGAGGGACCGGGCACGTGCCAAGGACTTGGCCTGGGTGGTGTCACGCATCCATGATGAAGCGATGTCCGTTCCAAGCTGGGGAGCATTCAATCAATCTGTCAGCACTGCGGATCCACCAGTAACGACCGCCGGGATGTTGCCAATCCTGCAGGCACCAGCAGATGACAATGACACCATGACCACCGTCATCAATCGCTTCATGGCCATTTCTGAGTATGTCAGCCAGAAGTACACCATCATCACTGCTGATCAGCCTCTGTACAGCAGGGGTAAGGAACTAGTCTGGGCAAACTCGAAATTTGCCAACGTGGTCTTGCTCATGGGAGGCCTCCATATCTGCTTCAACTTTCTGAAAGCCATTGGTCAACACATGGAAAGTGTGGGACTTGATGACTTATGGACAGAGGCAGGTGTGTACGCGGCTAACACCACTGAGACAATGCTGGACGGCAAGGCCTACTACCGAGCTGTGAGAGGTCACCAGCTGACGTATGAGGCACTGTGGCGCATCAAGTGGCAGATGTTTGAGTCATGGCTGGCTGCAACTGGCAACGGAGATGAGAACGTCAAACAGCTTGCCCTCAATGTTGCTTCGCTTTTCAAAGACAGAGCTGACATAGATGAGATGCGCGATGCTGTTGACAACTTCTCAGACGTTTTGGCAGATGAGAAAGTTCGCAGTCTCATGGAGGAATTCAATGACCAGCACTCTGAAAATCCCAACTTCATGCTGTGGTCATCCTACATGGAAATGGTAGAGATCCTACTGGCCTTCATCAGAGCTCAGAGAGATGGCATGTGGAGTCTCCACATAGAAGCCTTTGCTGCAATGCTGCCTTGGCTAACTATCTATGACCACACAAACTATGCACGTTGGGGGCCGGTCTACTTGGCTGATATGAGAGGTCTTGAGAAGTCAGCACCAGAAGTTCATGCAGAGTTCTGTAATGGGAACTTTGTCGTCAAGAGGACGGCGAAGCGCTTCAACCAAGTTCCAGCTGATCAGGCAACCGAATGGATAAATTGTACATGCAAGATGCACAATGGTATCATCGGCATCACAAAGAATGACCAAGCAAGAGAGAGGTTCTGCATCACATGGTCAGAGTGGTCACGCATTTCTCAAGACACAAGATGCCTCTTCAATCTTGAAGATGATGATGGGGAAGCCACCTTCACTCGGATTGACAGCCTGCCTTCTCGCTTCATGATGTCATGAAGCTAGTTCAGCAGTTGAAGCAGTTTGACGTCTTAGGAGTTCACGTGAGTGAAGCAGGAGATAGAGATGCCGCCATTAAAATCCCACTTGTTTCACTGGCAACCAAAGACACTGCACCCACAGATGTTGTGGAGAACCTGCTGACAGCTCAAGATCGAGGAAAGCAGCATGTAATCGGCTTCATGAAGGAGAGACTGATTGAACAGATAGTAGGCTTCCATGAAACGATGAAGAAACATCGGTCGAAAACCTTCGCTGATGTGTACAAAGCTACAGTTTCCACCAAGCAGAACATGCAGAAGACCATCAAAGCTGACAGAAAGCTACTACAGCGGCTCCTGAATGCCGCGACCGCAGGTCGCATGGTGGAGATGGTCAACGTCTTGAAGCATGAACTGTCCCCAGTCCCATTTAGTCTGGCGAAGGCAGGAGGAGAGATGAATTCGACATCGAAGTCTGAGCTGATGAACATCCTGATGGCTCAGCAGACCATAAGCTCAGAGGTTCCAACCTCTGATCTGAAGACCTGTGTGATGATAGATGGCCATGCACTCATCCAAGCTCTTGGCAAGCCTGGCGGCTGTCGGACATTCGGCGACTATGCTGAAGTGTTCTTCAAGGCCGTGACGAGTTATTTCAATGAACACACAACAAGAGTTGATGTCATCTTTGATCGGTACGCAGGGGAAGGATCGATCAAAGCAGTTACCAGGACAAAGCGTGCAAGCAAGAAGAAACCGATTCGGAAAGTCATTGATGGCCCACAAGTTCCACTGTCTGAAGTGTGGATAAACTTCATGGCCCTGGATACAAACAAGGCTGACCTAGCCTTGTTTCTCTTCAAGAAAGATGTCAGCTGGTGACAGGGGGTGGCTTCTCTGAAGCCACTGAAGTACGGTCAACCAGGCGACATGACGTTCCACTGCATAGCAACCATGAAGAGGCGGACACCAGGCTCATCCTTCACTCATGTGATGCAGCGTCCCAGGGCTATGAACGAATACTGGTAGTGTGCAAAGATACTGATGTAATGGTGCCGCTGATTCACTTCGTTTGCACCAAGGTCGCTGAAGTGTGGATGCTGTGCGGAACGACCAAGAACCGAAAATGCTACCCCGTGCACGATGTATTCAAGAGTTTGTCGCCCCCAGTCAGGGACAACGTGGTCAGCTTCCACGCTTTGACCGGGTGTGACACAGTCTCGTCCTTCAGTGGTCATGGAAAAAAGGAGTGTTGGAAGGTGTTCAGTGACCACCCACTCCTGCTACACGCCATTGGTCGAGATGGGGATATCGCAGATGTTGAGAAGTTTGTGTGTCATTTGTATGGCACCCCGGAACAACACACAGTTGATGACGCCAGAGTTCACCTTTTTCGGAAGGCCTAGAAGACTCTGGAAATGCTCCCACTGACAAAGGATGCCCTGGAGCTCCATGCCAAGCGGGCAAACTATCAGGCCAAAATATGGCTCCAGGCTGACAAAGAGCACGTAGATGTTGAAGATCCGGTGGACACTTCAGCCTGGAAGTTGGAAGATGGGAGCCTCCTACCTGTGTGGACAAGACTTCCTCCAATCCCTGTAGCCTACCTGGAGCTTGTTGCTTGTGGTTGCAAGAAAAAGTGCAAGACAGCTAGATGCAACTGCTTCAGGAAAAGGATGAAGTATACGACAGCTTGTGGTTGTGACGATAGCGGTTGCTGTAACCCAGCTGGACAGTAGATCTATATCTCTCTTGCGGGCTGAAATCGAGAGAAGCTGGAATGTGCTGTAAGGAACTAATAACTCTGTTCTTAAGTGATTGCAATCCACACAATTGTGACTGTCAGTGCAGCATTTTGGTGCTGTTCATCAAGAAACGTGAACTTGTAGATGTTACTAGTGTGTAAACTGTATAGTTATGGGGCTACATTTACTACTTTCTGATTTAGTTGTGATAATTCTGTAACTGTGAGTACTTAATTCATGCCATCAAACTAATTAGGCACTAATCATGTTAAAATAAATTGTTTTGACAAACAGACTCGCTCAATGTTCTTTTTCGCCAATTAAAATAAAAAATCACAAATTTTTAGCACAATTTCGATCATGATTAACTTGAATTTGACCTTGAGTTGGTAATTCAGATGGAATAAGCGTGTCATCATACTTCTTTATCACTAAGTGTGGTAAAATGAAACATTTGGCCAAACCAATTGGCTCAGAATATTTTTTTTAAAATTAAAATTAGAAAATATCATATTTTGCAGAGTTTGACCTCAAAAATGACCTTCAAAGCCAAAAGTGAGAGTGGCATCCACCTGCATTTTATTCCTCACCTACAGGTACATTGATTTAGCATGGGTGCCAGCTTTTAACAAAAAACGCCGTTCAAAGGTGATTTTTTAATTTTGGCCGGTCCACTAATAAGAGTGTTGTGTTGAACAGGGAAAGAATATTGAGAGCTCTTATCTTTTAAAAAATCAAGTAGGTCATCAACAGGGACTTTTGTGAATAACGAGCATACATCAAAACTTACCAGTTTGAAATTAGGGTCATTAGGAAACTTCAGTTTGTCAATAAGATCCATGCTATTTACAATATGTGACTTGGAAATAGAGCCAACTAACGGCGTTAATAAACTAACTAACCATTTAGATAGCCTATAGGTTATGGAGCCTACTGAGCTAACAATAGGCCTCATGGGATTATTAACTTTGTGTGTTTTTACTAAGCCGTACAAATATGGTAGTGACGGACTGATGCTAAGAAATGTTGCGAAAGCCCATTATAGTTATTTTTTAATATTTCTCTTAATTTTCTGTCAAACATTTTATCGTCAAAGTACTGACGAGGCTTCCGTAAGTGGTTCATCACCACTGAAAGCAACAATGCTCTGTGTTAGTCTAGTCAAAACATCATCCATATCTGACTTATCTGTATTCAATTTATTGCAATTTTCATTAGTTTGTATTACAGGCACCTTCAGTTATTAGCAGTCCTGGTGCATGATTCCTTGGGAGCAAGATGCACCACAACTTTATGTTTCTTCCCTAAGGCAGCACAAATTTAGCTGTATCAATCATACTCGTACTACCTCAGGCTTGCTCTACACACACTGGACCAAAAACCGTAAGTATCCGCTATCGCAAACCGTCTGTGTACAGGTTTGTATTTAGTTTAGAATAATATTTTTTTTTTATATACAGTATCTGTAGACTCAACAAGATAAAACACTATTAACACTATTTGTAAACTCCAACGGAATAGAATTTAAAGAAGACTACATCTGAAGGTGGAATAATTCCCATAAACACCAAACCTAGAATAAAATTAGGAAAACCTTTAATATTTTGTTTTTTGCTTATTTTGTATTTATGATTTCAGTATTTCTTCATTATACCGCCTTATAATAGTTAAATTTTCCCGTCCTTTTAACTTCAAGTTCCATTAAGTTTTTTCCGCACCAATATTCGTGTTATTACTGTTACCATCATAATTATTATTATTATTATGTTTATCATTATTGTTATTATGATTATGACTACTACCCTCATCAATATAGTTGTTATTCTCTTTATTATTAATTCTAGACAGGATACCCTTGTTATTCTCACTCAAGTTTGATCGTCGAATAAGCGTCACGCGTCACGCGGACAAATAAGCGTCACGCGGGCAAAAATCTTACTCAGTTGAACAAAATTTTGGCCATATAAACCTTGCTCTAAACTTTTTTGTAGTGAACAAATTTCTTCGATATTTACTTAAAATGATTCGCGATATCCTCTATCTTTTGGTGTATAGTGCGTGTGGTGTAGTTTCTTCTGAAAAACGTTATAGTTTTCAGAAGAGCCGTCTGCGAAGTCTTTTTGACTTCGCAGACGGCTCTTCTGTAAACTATAACGTTTTTTGTCCATGCACTACCAAAACTGAAAATAAAATACAGCGAAAATTCAAGTACTAAAAATAGAAATACAATTAATGAAAAATAGCAATGTCGAAGTTAAGTGGAGCTACAGATAAACGTTTTCATATCATGAAGGCCATAGCTTAGAGGACATATGGTAGAACTGATGAATAGGAGGAACGATGAATAGCTTGGATAATTGGGTTGGCTGATTTTTTAATTCTTTGCATTAGACTGTATTGGGTACTTCTTGTAATCTCCGGGAAGCTCGAGACACTTGAGAAGCTGAGCATTTCGGGGGTAACTTTTGTCGGAGTCCGAAAGATCTTTTGTGAAACAAATTCATGGTTCTGCCAGAATCTTTTTCATAATTCACCCAGCGTTGCTGCCTATGAATATTAGTGAGGAAGGTAAGAAAGAGAGCGCATTTACTTTTACTTGTGCAGAATCGGAAGTTCCTTAGAGTTATGTTTGCTTCAGCACAGAGGCTTCAATATTATTTTTATTATATCAGAGTCATCACTCAAGAAGCTGGTGATAATTTGACCTAACTACTTAAATTCTTGTACTTCCTCTATCGATTCACTTCTCATTTTGAAACTAATACCAGCTGGCTGATTAGAGCTTTTGAGTTGGAACTGCATAATCTTAGTTTTTGTAACATTAAAAACAATATCATGATTCTGCGAATATAATTCGCAGACTTTTCGAAAACAATCCAGACCTTTAACAGAAGGACTTATGAACACTATATCATCGGCATAGACTAAGTTATTTATCCTCAAGTTGTCTATACAGCATCCAACTTTTGCCTTATTAAGTGAAGCAATTAACCGATAAATATACATATTAAACAGCAGAGGAGAGAGCACGGAGCCTTGCCTCACTTCACAGGAGGAACCAAACCACTCGGACAGTAGATTGCCTATCTAACCGTAAAAGAATGATGGTTATACCAAAATGTCAAAAATGTTAAAAAAATTATATATATATATATATATACGGTACATTATAACTGCAAACACGCAGTATAATTAACGTAAAGAACGACGCTTTGTATAGGAGAATATTCCGCGCAAGATGAGAGCGAAAGAACGAAACAAATGAAAAAATGAGGTAACCACCCGGGAATCGAACCCGGGATCTTCCGATTGCCGGTCAGATATGATAACCATTACACCACGGGCCTCACTCAATCAAATGTCGTAATTCCTCTACATGCGCGCAGAAACCAATGCCCCAATGGTTTCTGCGCGCATGTAGAGGAATTACGACATTTGATTGAGTGAGGCCCGTGGTGTAATGGTTATCATATCTGACCGGCAATCGGAAGATCCCGGGTTCGATTCCCGGGTGGTACCTCATTTTTTCATTTGTTTCGTTCTTTCGCTCTCATCTTGCGCGGAATATTCTCCTATACAAAGCGTCGTTCTTTACGTTATATATATATATATATATATATATGGGATTGAACTCAGAATGGTCCCCTGAGACTCTTTCATGATACACACAGACCGTGCATGGAACAAGGAACTCTTCTGGGAAAATTAAATCCACTACACTCCGAATAAGTCATGATAAATGACAGACACTATATTTTTGTGTGTACCATATATATATATATATATATATATATATATATATATATATATATATATATTATATAACTTCATTCAGCGGCTTGTTCTTAGGGAAGCGTAAGTTAAGGATGAACATGAAAACCCAGTCATATAACATTCTCATTTAGAAAATGTGAAGAGTACAGACAGACGTTTCGGAAATACATTTCCATCTTCAGTGTTATAAAAAAATATTGAATTTTACAATGTTAAAAATTTGTTTATACTTTTTTCAAAAAACAAAAACAAAAAAATGTTTAAAAATAAAAAAATTAAAAACGCTTAAAATAGGCAGATTAAAATGGAATAACAATAAAACTTACTTAGGATATATTGGTTATGTGCATCAGTATAGATATTGGTATTTTAAAATACTAAAATACAAAACCTAAAAAAAAGAATTAATATCAACAGTTAAAAACAAACATATCTTGTGATAGTGAAATTATAAATTTTTTAATTTATCATGCATTTCATCTCTGCTCCTCTTTCTTATCTTTTCATCATGAAATTGTTTTTCTTTAGACTTTCTTTTCTAACAACATTTTTTCCCCATTATCTCTTCTACGCATCCGCTAAAAAGTTTCTCGATAAGATCTACCAACCGATTCATATTATTCCAACTGTTGCAAAAGACATTCAATATTTTAAATTGACTTTTTATAAGTATTTAAGTCAGAAACTACAGACAGATCTATTCACCCTCCTTGCACCATTATACCCTCAAATTGATTTCGGATTCATATTTACAAATTCCCATAGTATCAAATTTTACTCTCTTCATAAAGAAAAATCACCCGATGTTCTGATCTTATCCGTTGTACTCTCTGGCAGGCGAATCATGTTGGCAGCACCTGCCGCCAATATAAAATTACGATAGACGAGCATCGTGGAATTTCCAGTCGCACTTCACGCCCTCTAAAAAAACCCTCAAAATCTTCGATAAGAGAACACTGTCTTACCGCAGACCATCCCATTGACCCTTCCTCCTTTCAAATTATAAACACACTTAACAGTAATTAATGCCAGCTTGTGACATGCCAGCATGAGATGCCAGCAATAAAATTATTATTAAAAAAAAAAAATTAGACTGACACGAACGTAGTTGCAGCTCGTAGCGTAAACTAACATACTTTTTGTTATACTTTACCTACTTTTTTTTTCTTATCCTCTCCTTACTTACATGTCTGTAACTCTCTTTACTTGCATGTCTGTAGTTTGCATGGTATGACAGTGAGTTAAGACTGTGTTTGCATGGTTTGTAAGCGTTCTTATTTTACTTCTTTTCATCTTTCACCCCTTTCCTATTCTCTTCGACTATTTTTCAGACTTGTCGGCAGTGGCTGGCGGATGATGATGGTGAGTCTTTCTTTCTCTTTTTCTGAATGAATGTTAACCCACGAATGATGTTATAATGTTATAATGTTTCAGACCAACAAAGACCCTAGGATCCACTCATGGCTGGTCTACCTAACTGTGTTCGTAATCGTGTATTGTGTATGTCCTCCGTGGTGGCGGAGGGGACCTACAATTTTACGTGGGTTCCGAACCACAAGAACATAAGAAACTTATTTAAAAACTGCCGGTAAATTGGCAACGACCAATTTTTACGAAACTAAATAATTATCAATTTAAAAAAATTTAATTATCGGTTTAAAACTAAAGATAGTCTCTCGGTCCAGAGGAGCAAGTCATAATAGACTACTATCAACAAATATGTTACATTCTATATCTATTTATAACGGACATGCAAATATATCAGATCCAAAGAATCTAGTCAATTTCATTACGGTATCCATCAAGTCACGGTCCATATCGATTGCGGACCAAGTCAAAATTTACAACCATATACATTATCAATTTAAAAATAATTAATTATCGATTTAAAACTAAAGATAGAATCTCTCGATCCAGAGGAGCAAGTCATAATAGACTACTATCCACAAATATGTTACATTCTATATCTATTTATAACGGACATGCAAATATATCAGATCCAAAGAATCCAGTCAATTTCATTACGGTATCCATCAAGTCACGGTTCATATCGATTGCGGACCAAGTCAAATTTACAACCATATACATTACAATATATACACATACGAGAAAAAGTGTAGGTGTGGCTGTAAAGACTGTACAGTAATGTAGAAATGTGTGTGCACCCATTATGGGTCTCCCATTTAAAGGTGTTTGTGGGGCAAGTGAAGATCATGAGTTTTTCAATACCTCACAGTACTATGGGGGGCACCGCTCGGCAGAGGAATCTCTTTAAATGGGGTGTGTAAGGACAGAGAGTACCCCCTAACCCAAGAAGCTGCCTCCCTATATCCCACAACACTTGTGTTGAGCTGTGGGATCTATCCCCACAAAGCCTTAATTTTACTACCTTAAACTATACCCTTTCTATCAACATGCGCATCCAATCGATTCTTAAACATGTTTATAGACGTGCTACTAATTACTTCTACCGGCAAACTATTCCAGCTATTTACTATTCTATGCGTAAAAAAGTTTTTCGCAACTGCTGTCTCGAACCTTCTACTTGTCAACTTACACCCGTTATTTCTAGTCCTATTATATTGAGATATTTCGAAAAAGCTATCTCTATCTACGTTATCAAACCCATTCATAATTTTGAAAACCTGGATTAGATCACCTCTTAACCTCCTAGTCTCGAGTGTAGTCAATTTTAACTCTTTAAGCCTATCCTCGTACGACTTTGACCTAAGAGACGGAATCATCTTAGTTGCTCGTCTTTGAACTCTTTCGATTTTGTCTATATCTTTGCGCATATGCGGATTCCAAAATTGGACCGCGTACTCCAAATGGGGTCTAACTAATGATTTATAAAGAGGAACTATAATATCGCGCGATTTGTACTCAAAATTTCGAGCTATAAAACCTAACACTTTGTTCGCCTTATTGACCGCCGCTGTACTTTGTTTCGCTACTTTTAAATCACCAGTGACTATAACTTCTAAATCTTTTTCCTGCTCTACGCTTGTTAAATCTTTCCCTGACATACTATACGCAAAATTACCGTTACGCGAACCTATATGCATAATTTTGCACTTATCCACGTTAAATCTCATTTGCCATGTGACTGACCAATCAACGATTTTATTCAGATCTTCCTGAATTTTACCTCTATCTTCGTCATTAATCGCCCTACCACCCAGCTTCGTGTCATCCGCAAACTTTGAAACTGTACTGACTAAGCCGACATCTAAATCGTTAATATATATAAGAAAAAGCAAGGGGCCCAATACAGAACCCTGAGGAACGCCACTCGCTACATTAGCCCAACACGACTCCGCTCCATCAACGACCACCCTCTGTTTCCTGCCTCGCAACCATTCTTCTAGCCAATTTATTACTACACCCCTGATTCCATGAGCCTTAGTTTTTTCAATCAGTCTTTTGTGCGGCACGGTGTCAAACGCTTTTTGAAAATCTAAATACACTACATCAACCGCCCGATGTCTATCGTAAACGTTAACCACGCTTTGGAAAAATTCTAAAAGATTAGTTAAGCAAGATTTGTTTCGCCTAAAACCGTGCTGCGTATTTCGGACCAGATTATGCACTTCTAAGTGTTCGACTATACGATCCCTAATTATTGATTCCAGTAGCTTACCTACAACAGACGTTAAACTGATAGGCCTATAATTTCCCGCCGCACCTTTATCGCCTTTCTTAAAGATAGGTGTTACGTTCGCTAACTTGAAATTATCTGGTACGCACCCCTCAGAAATAGACGCATTAAAAATCTTTGTTAGCGGCACAACAATGCTATCTTTTAATTCTTTTAGTTGTATGGGATATATGGAATCCGGACCCGGTGATTTACGCGTTTTCATTTTATCAATATAGCGCATTACTTTCCCTTCACTAACGACAATATTATCCAAAATATTACCATTATCAAAAGGTATTATGTCTATGACCGTAGGGATATTCGTTACATCTTCTATAGTAAAAACTGACGTAAAAAATTCGTTTAGTAAGGTAGCCATTTCCTTGTTTTCAGAGACTAGATCTCCATTTCCATTTTTCAATGGACCTAAGACACTTTTTACTGGATTTTTATTATTGACGTATTGAAAGAATCGCTTGGGATTTTCTTTACCGTCACGAGCTATGGAGATTTCAAATTCGCGTTTTGACTTTTTTATTACACTTTTAGCTTCACGCCTTAGAGATATGTAGTTGTTTCGTAACAACAGATTATCTTTATCGGACTTGTATAGCCTATAAGCCCTCTCTCTACTCTTTATAAAGTCTCCTACTCTAGAAGTAAACCACAAGGGCTTGTTGTTTACTTTCGCACGCTTAATTTTGTACGGTACACATTCCTCATTTATAGTCCTAAATACCTTTACGAACGATTCCCACATTAGTTTTGCGTTGGAGTTCCCCATTACGTTTTCCCAATTGACGTGTGAAAATGTATTTCGAAATTTACTAAAGTCTGCGTGCTGGAAGCTAGGAATTTTAGTCGAGTTAGTTGGTTTCGAGTGACTTACTGAGAGGACAAACTCTACCATATTGTGATCGCTATTGCTCAACGGTTCTATTACTTGAAGATCAGTAATTAGCCTATCATCCGTAGTTATTACTAAATCTAAAATACTGTCCAACCTCGTAGGTTCCCCAACCTTTTGAATAAGAAAGCTATCCTCGAGAAAATTAACTAAACGATTACCTTCCGCGTCTCCCTGCATTGTATCGTAATTCACGTTGGCGCAATTAAAGTCACCCATAACTAAAGCCTGCTCACTACCGATTATTCTCTTTAGTTCACGATATAGCGCTTCGTCCGTAGCAGCTGTTTGATTTGGGGGCCTATATATAACCGCAACAAGAAGTTTGAAATCGTTGAATTTAAGTTCTGCTATAGTCGAATCTATCGGTTCTGGAATTGAGTGCTTTACTTCTATAACGTTCGCAATATTATCTTTGATATACAACATAACACCGCCTCCTCGCCTAACTATTCTGTTTTTAACAAAAAGTCTACTTACTTACTTAACCCCTTATTCTCCTCTTTTAACCCCCTACTCTTTCCTTTCTCTCGGGCTAACCTTAGAGTGGATCTTTGGGTCTTTGTTAGCCTTAGCTTCTGTAGATCTGTAGATCCACATTTTAGAATCTTTATTGAGGAAAGTAAACCCACATTGAACGATTACACTTCAGCATTTAATCTCACTATTTTTTTTTTTAGGAAAGAGGGCCAAGGGTGAATGCCCGCAAAACGCCCCTCCGATAGAAGAAGAAAGCAAGCCAAAATCAAGGTCCAAGGTTTTCAAGATGCCTGGACACTGCGTTTGAAAGATTAGAGGTCAGAGACAATGTAAAAAATAAAATGAGAAAGATTCTTCCAGAGTTGACTGGTTGCGTAGATGGAAGATTGAAAATACCGATTAACCCTTGCGTTAGAAGAAATGAATGAGAATAATAGCTATAGTAAAGAGAGAGTGAGGCAATATTGCGGCGAAGAGAGAGGGATTGAAGACACTCAGTAAGAGGAGGTGAACTGATTAGTCGAAAAACCTTTGATTCTACCCGGTCAATTAGAGCTGTGTTGTTTAAGCCACCCCACATATGAGAAGCATACTCCATACAGGGGCGTACAAGACCCCTGTGCAGAGACAGCAACTGAGTGGGGCTGAAGAAACCGCGGAGGCGGTACACCACACCTAACCTATTAGGTGGTGTTTTAGAAAGAGAATATATGTGATGTTTCCAGGAAAGATAACGAGAAAGGGAAACTCCAAGAATGTTAAAAGAAGAGAAAGGATTGAATTGTGTGTTGTTGAAGGTAAGGAGATAATCATGTGGAGCATTGTGACGAGTAAACAGATGAAGGAACTGAGTTTCTGAGGCCCTGAAAGCCATAAGGTTTTTCTCTACCCCACTCAGACATAGTAGAAAGATTAGAGGTCAGGTGTACCATAGCCGTCCCACGCGAAGCATTAAGTGTCTGTTGAGAGGGACGCTTTGGAAAGCGAGTGGACAAGTGAAGAGTGGAATCATCGGCATAGGAGTGAATAGGACAGGAAATGTGAATTAAAAGATCATTGAAAAACAAAAGGAAAAGAGTGGGTGACAAGACAGAGTCCTGAGGAACGCATTTGGTACGATTGGTCCAATGACGATTGGTCCAACTGGTAGCGTATACAACGACGAGTACAGCTTAAAACCAATAGTTTACGTGGAAATGTTGGGGTTCGACTTACAACATTAGTGTGTTAGATTTCATAAGAGTCACATCTCTTTTCCCTTTACAACTGCTTTTGTGAAACCCATGGAGCGGCGTGTGTGCGAAATAGTGTTATCCGAAAGAGGAAAGGAAAAACCCTATGCACCGTAATGTAGAGGTACGTGGTCTATACGGGGGCACCGCCCCCGTACCCCCGAGACCTAAATTATACAATGGGATAAGTGTGTGGAGGAACTGTACCCACCATGCCTGGGCAGCCGGAACAAGGAACAAACTAATGTAAAGGGTAAGTACGACATTATAAACAGTTTTCATTTATTACATACCAATAAAACCTTTAAAAGCAATATAATAAGTTTGTTTCAAATAAAAAGAAGGATTAGTATTATTATACTTCTGTACACCACCAGTATTTCCAAATATTAAATCGCCATAATTAACAAATCTATTTGTAGTAGAAAACCAAGGTTGTCTCTTACTAAAAATATTAGCATTACCACCATAGGCTTTAATCTGATACTGAATACCTGATACTGCATTTTTCTTAGTTAATATACTTTATGCTTTTAGTTTAATATGTAGCTTTTAGCTATAGTATGTTTTATAAATAAACAAAGTAATATGTAGCTTTTAGCTATAGTATGTTTTATAAATAAACAAAGTAATTTCAAATAATTATTATATCAATTTCTGTAAATAAAGTTTTTTTCTAAGTTTCATTTAACTTCATTCCACTTAACGCCCGATTGGACAAATCGTCGTTGGAAAAATGGTCCCTTGGACGAATTGTCTGATTGGACCAATCGTCATTGGACCAATTGTCTGGGACCGCTGAGGAACACCACTATTAGTAGCTTTAGGAGAAGA
Source organism: Bathynomus jamesi (assembly GCA_023014485.1). Lineage (NCBI taxonomy): Eukaryota > Metazoa > Arthropoda > Malacostraca > Isopoda > Cirolanidae > Bathynomus > Bathynomus jamesi. The sequence goes on along the minus strand of JAJOZX010000201.1, from coordinate 343,130 downwards.
ACAGTGGCCATCTACAGCCGCAGCTATAAATCGGCCAGAGAGAAAATTAGAGATGAAGGCACAGACAGAAGGATAAAAACCGAAAGAAGACAGTTTGGAAATTAAAGATTTGTGTCAGATGCTATTAAAAGCTTTTGATATGTCTAACGCAATTTTGATATGTCTAACGCAATAGCAAAAGTTTCACCGAAAGAAGGATGACCAAAAGTGAGAGAGATACAGTATACAAGAAGATCGCCAGTAGAGCGTCCCTTGCGGTTCCCATTAGAGATCTGCACGGGTACGGGTAAGTCCGTAGGCACGTACCCGGCCCGACCCGCGGGCGGGACACGGGCGGGCCGATGGACATCAAAGTAGATACGGGCCGGGTACGGGCAGGGCTATGTTTAATCAAAGTAGACACGGGCCAGGTACGATTTTGAGCAGCCATTCAAAAGTAATTAATTTCATGACGGCACAGCAATTTATACAGCAATTTATAAAATTCCAAAGGTAAGAACTTTATTAAATTTTATTGGTGAAATATTCTTTATTTTACTGCTAAGTAGCTAAAATGCTTTAAAAAAATTGCAAAAAATAAATTTTCATTACTTCAAAAGACCTTCACAAAAGAACGGACCGGGCCGGGTACGGACTTTGTCATGAAACACAACGGGAGGGTAGGGGCCGGGCCGGGCCTAAATAAATTTTCAAGCGGGCCTCCGTAAATATTGACGGACATGGGCCGGGTACGGGACTAAAATATCGGCTCGTGCAGATCTCTAGTTCCCATACTGACCATCTGAAAGAAGATTGTGGGAAGAGAGGTGTTTTACAATCTTCCTTTTAAGGATAGATTAAAAAATTTAGAAAGGCTAGAAATCCAAGCAGTTGGACAGTAGTTGGAAGGTTGAAAGAGGTCACCCTTCTTTAGAACGGGCTGAATAAAAGCGAACTTCTAGCAGGAAGGAAAAATACCAGATGAAAGACAAAGACGAAAGAGTTTGCCTGGGCATGATGTCAGCACAGAAGTACAGTTCTTAAGAACAACAGGAAGGGCACCATCAGGACTGTACTCCTTCCTACAATTGAGCTCAAATAAAGCAGGGAATCATCTTTGGAATGATCCAAAGTCAGAATTCGAGCGATAGGACAGGAAACAGATATAAGATTGTGGTCGGAGGAGCCCAACGGATAGTAGACATGCTAAGTGACTTTTCACTTCAAATCATGATTCAAAGGTCCCCTTTGGTATGGAAGTTCCTTAGGGCCATAGGAAAAAATTTATCCAAAGACACAAGTTGTATCTTAAATCCAAGATGGCCGCCGTCGGCCATATTGGAAAACATGGCCGACTCAGAGCCAAGGAACCATTTGTCATAGAAACTATTATGATACATGTTTTCCAGCTAATTTGAGGTCGCTGAACTCATGTCTGGCATCAATTTTACATTTGGAATGCATTTAAAGGTCAAATCCGGGAAATGATACACAAAGTTGACATTTTGATAAAATTTATGAAAACAGAATTTAGAGGCATGGAAGCAAAAATAACAAATTAAATGATAAATTTAAAAGTTCTGTGGTATCTAAATAGTATAATTGATACATAGTATACTCGACCAACAACTAGCCGACTCAAATATATCACACAATGTTGTAACAATGTAAGCACATTCATGACATTCCTTCGTTCAGCACTAACCTGATTCCTCATCTATCTGTACCTCACTCATCTTATCAGAGATACATACAGGGCTGACCCTGCCCGTAGCACTTACAAGGAGCCTTACAGTCTGTCTTACACTGGCAAATGACAAGCTCTGATATGTCCCGCGAAATGGTGGGAGTTGTGGTGTAGACTGGAGTTGGCGCAGAGTCGGGGGATTCTTGCTGCCATCCCCATTCCGTTGGAGAGACTGGAGATGGAGCTTTGATGAGCGTACTACCCCACACGTGTCCACTCTGAAGTCACAAGAGAAATAATTGATTAGTTGAAATAACACTTTTAGAAATACAACTGCATGCAGTAATCTCAAGCATGAGTGATGTCCCCTCCCCATCCATGCAATGCTGTCTTACCTGATAGGCTACTCTGAGGAGGTGCTGATGCAGAGCGTCTCTGCTTGGAGGCATGTGCTCGAAGTCGCGTCCTTTGTGGAGGAAGAGGGAGAGTCTAGCAGCATCCACGGTTGTGATACCCTCCTCAGAGACACCGTAGAGCTGCATGACGAATCTCTGGAGCGTGGGTGTGTGAGTCTTGATCATCTCCAGCGTGGGGTTAGGGCAGGAGAGTAGCTCGAGAGGTAAGGTGAGTTCAGGGAGGGACTGCCACACTAACCTGGCCGTCTTCTTGCCTTTGCCATAGAACGCTGAGGTCGTGTCGCATCCCGTTAACGCATGAAACGCCGGCAGTGCCATTGCCTTGGATGGTCAAGTCCGCGGGCGATGACATGCGGTGGAATGTACCTGGCAAGGAATGTAGAGATGAGTTAGACAATGGCCTCATGATCTAAAAGCTATCCGTACACTGCAGACACCTGGCTTAAAGACACCTCAATAAAATGACTGTACCTGAAGTGACGCCGCGATCGGAAGGCAATCCAGAGATCATGAATCCTCTGTCCAAGGGCCACAAAAGTGGAGACGCCCAGCACTACAACATCGCTGTCGCTGGTGCAGACGATCACTCGACGATGACCGGCATAGGTAGCTGCAGCCACATGCAGAAACATCCGAGTGTCGGCTTCCTCGTGTGTGAAGGGGGCAACTACTACATCAACATCAGCGTCAGACGGTGAACTTGCACAATCGCTGAGAATGGTGGTAAAGAGCTGCTTGCCCTGACATGAAGAAGTCATTGTAATTGAGGATATGCTGACGAAGTCAATGTAATTGACTTCCTCAGCATATACTAGAGGAATAACCTGTGGAAGCGTCATGAGCTTCAAGCTGTTGGTCAGCTACACGAACAACTCCTGCTTGTTCAGGTCCACACGTAGAGAGGCAGTCCAATTGCCAGGAACTTTGGTCGAGAGAGTAACCCAGAGATCTGATGGGAGAACACCGACTCGTTGATGTTGCGACCAGAATGCGCTGCAAGCAAAATCTGGGTCACCTTGGCTTGTTGGTCCTTGACGACAGCCACCTCCGATTTCCAGCGTGGTTGAGAGAGCGAAACCTTAAACAACTTCAGCTTGGTGTGGAGTATCGGAGCAGTGAACGCCTTCTCCTGGGAGCTGACTCGCTTGTCGACAAACGCTTTGTATCTCTGCAATCCGATGTCCTTCACCTTCCTCACATTGTCTACCACGTCTGGAGGCATGATGATTGACTCGTCCAGGTCAAGCAGCTCGCCACTGTCCTCCATGAAGGGATTTGCCAGTTCCTCAAAGGCATTCTCGATGACGCCAGCCACATTCTTGAGCCTATCGATTCCGAGCAGGTTCCGAGCATAGTGGGTATAATCCAGCGCGAAGACCCACGGCATCAGAGAATCAAGAGTCTTCATGTAGAGCAAGAAGTCAGCTGTGCGACACGACTTGACAAACTGAAAAACACATGAATAGACCCATATGAAACAATCAGATTTTGTGGAGGAATGTATCATAGTCTTCAGCTAACAATGAGAATGAGACAAAACATGAATGAGCCTTGCATGCGTTGCTTAAGGGTAGTACGTCAGCGTGTGAGACAAAAACATGACATGAAGAACCTGTCTTACCTGAAGAATGAGAAGATCCAGCTCCATGGACTTGAACCAGTAATCTGCTTGGGGATGCGAGGCACACAGCTGCTTAAGCCATTCGTCAAAGGGCAGAGCGATGAGGTCATTCGACTCGGCATCAGCAGAGACACCATCATAATCATTAGTACTCGTCGCCTTCTCCACATACTTACCATAAGCCTTTTTCATAAGCACGTAGAGAGCAGCTACCGACACCTGATGCATGTACCGAGTTCTGCAGATGTGATGGACGCCAATGGAGGACTGAGCTTTGCCGCTCGTCGAGATACCGCTGTTGGTGATTGTTTGGACGGTAGTAGGTGGACTACAGCAGTCATCAGACACACTCCACAGCATCTTCTCAGTATGCATCGCCCCCAACAACACCAGATAAGAGTCCTCATGCTCTGTCTCGAGGTACTTCCACTGAAGTTTCTTGGCCAGCAGAAGAGGGATTGATCGGCTACCATGACTGGTGTCTGACCAGGATTGATGTAGCTGATCGCCTGGCGGATGACTTTCATCCCATCTCAAACCATGGTAGGGCTGTTGGGAGACTCGGTGAACAGAGGCAGCATGTATGACTTGGCTGGGGGAATAGCAGGATGCTCTGTGATGCTGGTATAGTACGCGGCCCATGAGATCCATTCACCGGCTTCGAGGGTCTGTTTGGATAGAAGGCTTCTGACTCGCTTCAACCACCCGTAGCCTTCTTCAATGATGCTGGTGAGAGAGCGCGAAGCCGGAAGAGGATGACTGTTGGTCATCAGGGCAGGAACGTGTAGCAACTCATCGTTTGGCAGCGAGACATCCAGATCCATAGTCGTGTCGATAGCTGGCAAGGACCACACAGCCTTCTTCCCCATCTTAGCTGGATTGAGGATGTCGGCGAGATTCTTGACTTGTTGGCTGTCTGAAGAGAAGTGCTGCTGAATGCTGATGCATGTTCCATGGAGGGCTGATTTTGCCGTCGTAGAGGAAGGGTTGTGGTTGATGTTGTCAAAACCGCCTGTGGTGAACACGCCTACGGGCCTACACGCCCACCTACAGTCTGAGGTGGCACTACCACACCGACCTGCTCCCCGTGACCGATGACTGAATTCGCGATGTCTGTGCTCAACACTCTCAAACGGTCGTACGAGACGCACAGTCCTCGTTGATGCATAGCATCGATTAGAGATTCACGGCCAGTTTGAAGATGTAGTTTCATAGACAGATACAGCGATGCTGGTGTTTCCCTCTCCTTGATATTGAAGATGATGATCTGCCCGATGGATGTTGCAACCTTGGACTTCTCAGAATCAGGAGCCGGCTCATCGATACCTGGTCCATCAAGAAGCATGTGCAAGAATGATCTCAACGTGGGCGGGATGGATTCAGCTTCACATGAGGTTGAGGAGCAGCCTGTGAAAGCCTGCTTCATGTGGAGATAATCTGGCCGGAGGATCTTGGCTGCTTTGTGGAGGATGTATTGTTTTCCATATCAACTACAGCTTTGCTTAGGTCGTCGTCGAAAACAAGAGACCAGCAACGATTCATTGATATCGCCTTGATGTCAGGAATCATGCGCTTCATATCCTCTCGAAGGCGTGTTGTATTGTATTTGATGTAGGGAAAACCGAGAGCGGCGAGGCGCTTGTCATAGAGGGCCGTCAAGTCAGCCATTGCCAGTGACGTCCCTGAAACACGATTATCTTCAATAAAGTCAAGTAACTCGTTGAGAACATGTGCTCGGATCACCTGAGTCACATGACTCTCAGTCGTGTCACATCTGACCGTCGCCGCTTTCCTGTATAGCCGAGTCAGGCACGCACGATGATAGACAGCATTAATAGCGACCATGTCACCGGCAGAAAGTTTAGCCAACAGACGTTTGTCACCTAACACTCGAGCGCAATCATTGACTTTCTTACCCAAGCCAAGAGTGGAGGCCTTCCTCAGCTCTTTCTTTTGCCCATTTCGTCACAGAAATGGCATGGAGTGTCGACTGGTTCGCTCGAAGATGTAGAGGGTGAGGGTGAGGCCTGTGTGATGGACCTGGCACTACTGTTCATGCGGCGAGTTTTCACTGGGCTAACTGACTCCTGCCCTTGATGCTTTTTCCTCGCTCTCTGCACTTTTTGATTGTCGACAGCATTCCTGCAACTCTTGTACCACACTACTTGATTAGACATCATCAGCTGCACTACATTCTGAGCACCGGCACCAGCACCGCCACCAATGTCATCTTCGACTACAAAGTCAGGCAACCCCCCTAATTCCTTGAGCTCCTGGATGTTGTCCGTAACTTCTTTATAAGAGGCTGAAACTCCTTCAGGTTTGTTTCTCAATTTCACAGATGACGAAGAATTCTTAGTCGGTTCATAGCTTTTGTCTGACTGACATATGAAGCATAAGCTTCAGTCGCGAGTGTCCATGATGGCAGGCGTGCTTTTAGAGTCACTCATTTCGGATTAATCACTGTGATTCTGAAACATGAAATTGAATTTCTAAAGGCCACAGAACTTAGAAACGTGTGTGATGACTCGTTTTCAGCTAAATTCAGCATGAGAAAGCCATTTCTGAGGTTATTTTGGGGTTTCAGGTTATTTTGGGGTGTCTCACTCCGTTAGTTTAGAAACTGCGGAAAATCCCCAATTTCAACATGGCGGCCAGCGGCCATATTTGATTTTGGGGGTCAAAATGACTTCGAAACCCCATAATAACCTCAGAAATGGATTTCTCATGCTGAATTTAGCTGAAAACGAGTCATTACACACGTTTCTAAGTTAATTGGTTCAAAAGTTAGAAATACGGTCATTAGCATAATTTATGCTGATTAGGCATAAGATTAAGCATGTCTATGCATAGATACAACTTGTGTCTTTGGATAAATTCTTTCCTATGACCCTAAGGAACTTTCATACCAAAGGGGACCTTTGCATCATGATTTGAAGCGGACACCCTATTTTGTGCACTTAACATGTCTACTAGGAGAAAAAAATTTGACAGAGTAAGAACAAGGATGAGTGGTGAGAAATAAATCCAAATTGTTGGGCCTATCTCCAAGGCGATCGGGGATACGAGTAGGGTGAGTAGGATGGCTGCAAAAGGTTAGAGTGCAATATTGATCAAATGAGCGGCAATGCCACCAACCCCACTCCTTATTTTGCAAGGTGCCAACCCCCCTAGGGTGCCAAAAAAAGAAAGAAAAAAGGGGGAATCTTCCCAGCTGCAACAAGCTGGGGGAGTCCACCTAACCTAAGAGAGAGAGAGAGAGGAGAGAGAGAGAGAGAGAGGATCCTACGTCTGCGAGACAGACGCATAATGAGAGCTCAGGGTAGCATCACTTGGCTTAGAACTCGAAATCCGCCAGTTGGCTTAGAAGGCGTAAATGGCAGATGTAATATATATATATATATATATATATATATATATATATATATATATATAACGTTTGAGCTGCCAGATTGCGCTATTTATTTAATTAATGGATATATTCTTTGCAGTTGGCTTAGAAATCCGTCAGTCGGTTTAGAAGGCTTAACAAGCCATTTGGTATAGTGTATTCATATATATATTTATATATTTATTGAAGGTGCATTGTTTATATATATTCCCATCTCCCCAGTTATTTCTTAATATCGTTTATATATATATATATATATATATATATATATATATATATATATATATACAGCGTGTCCCAAAGAAATGTATACCCACTTTGTTCGATAATACCAGCTATGAGGATAATAAATATATTACTGTTTATATGTTTTTTAATAAAGAATTTTCTCCTGAATCTAAATATGTAATTATTTTTATTAAAAATTGAAGAACAAAAACGTTACAGATGTTTAAATTAGAATTATTATTTTCGAGACTTCATGTGCGATATTTTCTAATATTTTTTTTTATGGCCTGGCTTGCCTTTTAACCGACTGTTTTGAGATACTTATGTTTAGTGCCTAGCTTAGCCTAGCCATTTCGTTGAGTTCTAATTAGGCAAGACTACAGTTTTGCTCTAACCTTATCTAACATCTTATAACTCTGCGACGTTTGTTCTTTTCTAACGACAATTTGAACATCTTAGATAAAGTGTCATTTAACCATGGAATTTGTAAATTTTTTGAATTAACTAATAATTACAACATTTATGCTTCAATATCAACACTAAACATAAGTTTCTGAAAACAGTCGGTTAAAATATTAGAAAATATCGCACATGAAGTCTCGAAAATAATAATTATAATTTAAACATCTGTAACGTTTTTGTTTTTCAATTTTTAATAAAAATAATTACATATTTAGATTCAGGAGAAAATTCTTTATTAAAAAACATATAAAAAGTAATATATTTATTATCCTCATAGCTGGTATTATCGAACAAAGTGGGTATACATTTCTTTGGGACACGCTGTATATATATATATATATATATATATATATATATATATATATATATATATATATACACAACCAAAAGAATGAAATAAAACACCATTACATCATTCTGTTTATTTAGAGGAATTAAGGGAAATAATTCATGAAATATATAGGAAATAACTATACATTCAAAAATAATATACCTAAAAAATACACACAATCGATATATATAAATATATACATTCTTAAATAATAATATTAGTACAGGAGAAATCTATATACATATTTAATATATGTATGAGCAAATACAAAATTATATATATCTAGAAACAGCAAAACTTATATAAAATAAAAAATAATAATAATAGCACAGGATAAAACTATATACCCATTTAATATATGTACGAGCAAATACACACTTATATATAAAAACTTCAAATAATATACATCAAAATACATACACTATGTTCTACTGCGTTTAACTAAAATACTAAACTCTCACGTGATCGAGTCTACAGTTACATCATTGTTGCTTTGTTCTATGCAATAAATACGATTTAGTATTATTTCACCACTCAAGGTGTGCGGGTGCCTATACTCGATGTAAAGGGCCTTCAATTCGTTCAATACTATTTTTGTGCCCACTTTACAATCAAAAGCACTGACAAAGAGGGCGTCGTTAGCCACAACATCATTATTAAAGTCAAGTTTATAAACACTCCTTTGCAATCGATGATTTATTCTTACGGATCCGAGCTTTTCAACCGTGAACTCTTCTTCACAACGTATAGCGGCAGTTTAAATAATCTTCTAAGTCGTAACGACAGCTGCTAATTATATAAAGAAACAGTTCTTCAGAGTGAACAGTGTAGGCGAGCTCTGCCCTGTACCGCTCAAGTCCTTTGTACCAAAGTTCTTGATATTTCGAAGAGTAAACTTTTTAAATAGGCATCCAGTTCGAGACCATTCTCGCCTTGTTCAGTCCTACACTCGGTAAACCCGTCGAGCAGAGTGGTGTATGCGTATTCAAGAACCGTGTCAAAATAAAGCATATCCGCAACACGTGCGTTTAATATAGGCTTTAGCTTGCGGAAACCAACGATTTCAAACATTCTGTCGAGGATGAAACGGTTTCGCGTGGGGACAAGAACGTTATTATCAGACGCATTCTTCCACATCAGTCGTATATCAATGCATGGCTGATCGCTATTTATACACAACGTACAAACAATGGCACATGAGGGGGCATCACTAATCTGTTCTCTTCTTGTACTTACACCTGCAGGTATTTTATAACGATCCTCGCTCCACTTCTCAACTATCACGAAGATTCTATTCATCTCCTCCAACACTTAAATAAACAACATTACGTTTACCAGAGTTTGTTTATCTACAAGTCGTTTGAAGTACATAGTTAATGGCACCGGTTTTACGTCTGAACACACGTAATGACTCCGTCACGGACATATCGTATACTGCATTGAGAATGCTTCTCAAAGGAAGCTCCATCGTATTCTCTTGTGAGGAGTGCACATCCAGTCGGGTCAAGCTCTGAGATGACTATGAGCAACCGGTGCGTGATTTGGCTCGGAGACAAGTGTGGGAAACGAGTCACACGGACGAGTCATACCCAGTGTTAATGTTTCGTGTATGGGTTTGTTCCAGCATGAAAGAATCATGTGAATATGTGTGCCCATTATACCGGGCAATCAGAATTTTTCCAACACACGGAGTAATATCGGTTTTAATGTTTTATCACTCGCCAGATTGCGCACCAGACATTTTTGTTCAGGATGATTTTCACGAACTAAACACATTTTATTCACACTCCGGCGCTTTGAGAGAAACATGTGCCCATATTTATCCTTTTTGCCTTGCAAGCGATACTCATCTCTAAATTCTATTAAAAACTCACACAGGCCTTTAGCCACAACCTCACTACGAACCTTGTCATGATATATATGAATGTAGTAGTAAAAGTATTTGAGTTTATCCATTATGACAAGATTTACATTCTCAGCCGCAGGGTACGCGTACTCGGTATGATGCAGAATGACATAATACCGCTTGTCATACCACTCAACAACAAGACTCACTACCCATAACCGTTGCTTCTCTTCTGCACGTGTTGTTTCTTTCACTTCACGGTATATGTACGCTTTTATACAGTTTAGTCCTACAACGTAGTCCATTGTATCGTTTGTGCCGCGAAATCGGGCAGTGTTCTCGCCAGAATATCCAGAGAGTATTTGAGCCTCTTGTTCCTCAAGCTTCGCACGGTTCAATGTAGTTTTAAAAGTCCCAAAGGAGGGAGGGCTAGAGAGTCTCAGTATTCACCACATCTTCAGACTTTACCGAATACCACTTCATAAACGTCGAGCACGCAATATCAAAGGTAGCCATCACTATTTTTCTTCTACGTGATATTTCTTCAAATACACGTCTGAGATCCAGGGCTTGTAGCGGTCAACTGAGAACGCAGGGGTAGAGAGATATGCCCAGGTAGTAGCAGGAGTCACGTGACCTTTGATCGATCATACAGTGGGCGGAGCTTAGGACTTTTCCTGTACACACACACACACAAAGGAGAAAATGAAACCCTAATTGAAACATATTTTAATAAACATTCAAATATACGTAATAAAATAAACATATCGTTAACAAGTAAATAGGTGTATATATATATATATATATATATATATAGAATATATATATATATATATATATATATATACACACATAGGAATACATTCAAGAGCTATGGTACCCAAAGGGTACGGTATCGTAAGTGCCAGGCACCTGGTAACGTTTCCTATAGGTGTTACGGCATACATTCTTGCCCCTAAGTTCCTTCACGCCCCCCAGTTTCTGTGACCAAATTTGTGGGTCCGTACAATAAGTTGGGGAGCTGGTCATCCTCATCTTCCAAGCACACTAGCTCCTTCAGTGAGTCAAAGTTAACGACCCGTCGGTTCGCCTGGTTAAGCGCGATGCCCTTCGCCTTCACGATATATTTCATCTCTTCCCCCGACCCTCATAAGTTTTTGGACCTGTTGATATAAAGGAGTGAGCTTATCCACTATCACCATACTCATCCTTGATTTCGTCAGTCAACTCTCCGAGGAATTCACCAATAGGCGGCATGTATTCACCCTCCCTCGCTGTGAATATTACGCTAGCTGTGTCTGCGTACAGGACCCTCCGCCCAAGAGGGTGCAGCAGTCCCCAAAGCTTGATGCGTGCATATGCCGTTGTGAATCTGGCTACAGGTATGTTTGTAACACGTGAGGTATCTGTAGCTAATTCGGTGATGTTGTACTTTATTATGTACGTATTACCTACATTCACGATCTCCATGACCTCTTTATCAGGGGCACTGGCATAAGCCCACATCTCGTTATAACTTTGGGCTAGATGAACGTTCCCCTTGCCTGTATTCTGTGCAAATTTTCCCCAAAGACTATTTAGGCACAACTTTGCACTAAAGCGCTTGCCAGGCTTCCTCACAATTTCGGCCCGGTCAAGTTGTATCCCTTCACGGTCACGGTAGCGCTGAATATACGCCGATTTTTCACCCTCGGTCTCAACCCCTCGCGGGTACCCTGATGCTTCTACCTTATCCTTCAAAAAAGTATTTATATACGGCGTGAAAAGGTTGGGTAGCTTCTGGAACCTCCACAGTGAGTCCACACCTAATATATCTTCAATATTTTGTAGCCATGGCGAACGGCTAGGAACAGCTCAGGGCTTGTATATACGCCTCTTATCTTCCGTTTGGTTGTGTGATTACAAGCCCCACTGTTCTCCTCCGGGCACTACACACACAGGAGAAACATGAGCTTGTGGTCTATAACGACGGGTAAGATCGGCATCCATAAATCGCGAGGGGGGAGCAGGTCTATGAAAGAAGGACCGAAATAGTTCTTGTTCAAATTTGTTGAGAACTCATCGATGGTGGGGAGGGCTGAACCCACCAGCTTTTCAGGCGCTCCTACCGGGTACGGGTTGTTCTTCATCACGTAGGGGTATAAAGACCAGAAGTCATAGTAATAGAGTTTCACGTCCTCAGCAGGCGGAAAGTATAGCCTGAATGGGTTTGTACGCCCTCCGAACAAGCTATCACCGCATTTGAGAGGATCCAACACCATTGAACGCTTGATCTTGTTTATTTCTTCACGGTACTAACCATCTGTTTCCATCCGTGCATCACTCATGCTCCCACAAGATCTTGTGAGTGAACTGGTAGCCTATAAGCTGATCGCGGGCGCGGGTCCATGTAAGACTGTCGGCAGAAGATCTACCGTGGATATCTCCTACGATTCAACACTCAGGACATGGGCATCCATGCCACCAGCAACCGTTAAAGGAGTACACAATCTTCTCACCGGCAGCCCGGTCTTCGCTTAGGCCATCAACCCAAAAAACACGACCATTGATCTTAATGGGTACTTCCCCCGTGTTGCGGGCATGTTTTATGTATACACCGGTCTGCTGTTGTATGTGTATGAGCCAGTAAATACCCTTATGCCCATTACTGCGAGGGTTGTTTCTGTGAATGACGGCTAAGGTGTCTTTAGGCATGAAATTGTTCTTGAACACAGTAAAAACAATGATGCGATCGTGGTTGCGACTTGCAGCGGGTCCTTCTAAAGGCCTGGAAACACACTAAGCACGCGCGCATCATTCACGTAATAACCCTCACATTCATCAGCTATATTGTACGGATTATCTTCATTAAAACTGTTGTAGTAGCGGTCAAAATCTTCACGCTCACTATCACTCATGTTGGCGTAGTTAAAGTAATGTTTGGGGGGAGGTAGTCCCACGTAATTTAAAGTGTCGCTAGTGAGGAAAGTGTAAGGGAAATACCCTTTTCAAACTTCGGCGGCTACACCCATCACCTTGGGTAGCTTGGCTAGTTTACAAGTTGTGAATAATAAAGTATCTTTAAACTGAACATGACCTCTTATTTGCATTTGTATAAGTTTGTTTCCTCTTTTCAAGGGGTCGCCTGTAAATATCTCCAATGACTCGTGTTCAAGCAGTTCCTTATGAAGGAACTGCGTCAAATTTTGCACCGTTATGGGCAAGAATATACACTCATTTTTCTGAACTTGTACGCTAACTTGACAATATAGGATACAAAGAGTTTCACTCGGCTATCGTGGGCGTTCGCTTTAAAAACGTTTGTCCGTTTACCACATTTGTGACACTCATCACACTCGACTTCCATGCACCCATCGCAGATAGTCTGACTTAAGAGTAGATGTAGGATAACCTCTTTGGTTTCATCAATCGTATATGTTTCTATATCGTAGTACACAGTTATGCAAGGTCTATTTTTAGACCGAGCGTCGTCTTTCATATAACATACATGCTTCACTCCACCCGCCTTATATTTCTCATGGCATGTAGGACAGTGAATTTCATCACATTTATGCTTGAATTTCCCCCAATTATCCATCATATGAAACATACCACATTCACAGATTCTCATTTTTCTGCAAGTACCAATTGACTTATGGGGCTCGAAACAGTTATTATTAAAAAATGTGCGTCTACACACATTACAGTCCCTTTTCTCAGCTTCAACTGCATGACTTTCACACTTGGAGCTTTTACACAGCTCACATACCATGTGGTATTCCTTACAATGTTTCACTCTATCATCCCCAAACTCGAGACATCCCTTACACAAATCATGATGCCTTCCATATTTTCGACTTTTATCATAACTAGCTTAAAGCGTCCTTATATTACCATTGGGGGGATACGTTGCTCCTGACAATCCTAAAACAAGTAGAGAGGTCTTGTACGATCTCTCACACAGCTTTTGAAAACATACACAGTCCTACGACGATCATTCATTCCAAATATAATAATACAAACATTTATTTCCTGCTCTACCCTTCTCAGCTCTTCAGGACCCATATTACACTCAAACTCAAGCTTGCAATCTGAAGCAAGTTTACAGGCACGGTGTACAACCGTAGGCAGCCAGATATTATACACGATTGTATTTAGCAAAGTGAGCATATGAGCTAAGAATATTGCTATAAAGCCGCAACCACGATCGTCGTTTATACGCTTTCTGTAAATAACCGGAGAATTGAAGTTAAAAGTATAAGGTGTGGTACTATGACCCGCAACACGGAATACTCTGTCAATATCTATCGTGAAGTTGTCCATATTGAAGGCTGTACTACTTTGAGAGGCCTGCATTATATGGCTCAAAATATAATCTATATCTACAGCGGCCAAGCGTCTGAATGGTATTACTGCCCAAAAATCATCTACATCCACGTCATCTGACCCGAACCCGAAGGACAGCCTCGTCCTGATTCCACGTTCGTCGCGGTTCTGAAGGGCAACCTCCACAATACGTTCAACTACGCGTCGCAGACCGTGTTCAACACCGTTGCTATACAGGGTTCCAGGGTCAACCCTGACTACGTACCGATTTCTAGTCAGGGCTGGGGTGGGGGTGGCGGTACGCACCAACTCGAATGTTATGCCATCCTTACAGAGTGAGAAGCTGCAGCTGTTGTGGAGGATGTACCCGGAATTGAAAAAGAATAAGGGGTTACAACTTTATTTGAGGAAGGAGCTAGTGTGGGGGTTGCGTCGTAAGATGTAGAGGGCGGGGCTCTATTACTGGATTTCTAACAACCGGTGCACTCCTGGCACTTTTTATACATGACGTGGAAGGCTCTTCATCTTGCCTCCGCTTTGAATTTTCGCGTGGTGGTGTTACAGGTGTCGCTGGTGTGGGCTTGTCAGCAGGGGTGGAGTCTGTAACCACAACTACACTGTCATCGGGGTCGTCTGTAATATCGATGATGGGGACATGATGCTGTACCTCGTCGTCATTCACGGTTCTGTGGAAGAAGAGGAAAAACAAGACTGTAGAATATAAGGAACATCACTTAAATTTTTATTATATTTTGTAAATGTTCCACTTAGTGGTGTGACGTGTTAGAGATGGATTCTGTAGAAAAATTCAGGTTCACGAACCCCTCCACAAGTATTATATCTGGCCCTACAGGATGTGGTAGAACTGTGTTTATGCTTAAAATCATTAAAGAAAAGGGGGAGATAGAAAAGGGGGAGATGTTCTCAAAATTTGTGCATAAAGTCATATGGTGCTATTCGACGTACCAATCAGTATTCAACGAGTATCAAGGCGTATATGACATTAATTCGTTAAAGAGAAATGAACATACAATCGCTGTAATTGATGATCTCATGTTCGAAATGGATAAAACGTTTTCCGAGACATTTACAGTGTTCTCTCACCATCTTAACATAAGAGTATTCTTCATCAATCAGAATCTATTTTTCAAAAATAGATAAATGCGCGTTGTGTCGTTAAATACACAATATCTAGTCTTATTCGCGAAACGTAGAGATGTGTCACAAATTAGGGTGTTAGCCAATCAAATGTTCCCGAATTAGCGTAAGAAGTTTTTGGAAGTTTATAAAGCTACAAGGCAACGTTACGGATATTTGCTTTGTGAACTTCACCCACGAAACACGTTTAGGGTGCTTCTAAGAACGACTATATTCCCAAACGAGCCTGAAACGGTGTCCAGAATAACAAATAAGGTAAAGAAATACTATGAATTAATAAAAATCTATCATCGATTGCCCCGGGCATTGCAGCAGATGTTTGTTTAAAATATCGACTCGGACTTTTTAAAATGCATCTGTGAAATCTGCCTTAATGTTATAAAATGTAATGTGCCAATGAAACCGCCTCAGAAGGCTCGCCTATATCGTTACAAAAACATATTACGTACGCTCGCTCGTAAAAGTCAAATTGTGGGGAAGGAAAAGCGAATTATTGTACAAAGAGGGGGATTATTCCTCCCGATCCTATTTTTAGTTTTAGACCTTTACTGACCAGATTAATATAATGAAGAAAGTGGTAGTGATTCCGCACGAGGTGTATACTTCACTGCAAAATTCAAAGAGTCCAGACACGGTTCCAAAACCCCGTAAAAGCAGGCTTAAAAGAATGGAAAACGAATTGTTAGACCTATTAAACAGTGAAAAGTCACCTGATGAGAAAAGGATTTTATACCAAGAGGCTCTGCAGAAATTTCTTCATGTGTACGAAAATTATAAGAATCCTACAGAGATCCCCGTGGTTATTAGGCACAGCGCGAGCAACGATGAGCATGGTGACATAGGACTTGAGGTCGACGTTAGAGATGACCAACCAAAGAATAACGGTGCGCCCCCACAACATATCGAACATGTATTAAAAAGCAGTCTCCCACATACATTGAGGAATAAAGGCTTAAGTCTTTATAATCTATTGAGTGAGGACCCTATCATACAGTGGACCGATACAGGCGAGGTCATTGTTGAAGGAACAAGGGTACAGGGCTCGAATATCGTCGACATTGTCCATGATCTGGTGAGAAAGTGGGACAGGCCTCACCATCAGGATGGAAGCATATTAAAGCAAGACTACAACAAATAAATGTCCCCAAAACATTGATAGGAAATCTGAACAGGTTAAAAGACTTGGAGCAAGCCTCGCATGTGCCGCACCTGAGTACGCTATCACCCCCAACGGTAGCATCTCTGAAGAGGAGAAAGAAGAGACCAAACAACAACGGCCAACCCTCTCCACGTGCCTCTAAAATACGCAAATGGCTAACATGTTAGGAAAACGCTATTATGACATTTCTAACCCAGCCTCCTACGGCGGTGTTGATAGACTGTACAGAGATGGCTACAATAATGGAGTAGGGAAAAAAGATGTTGAGAGGTTTATGCGGGAGCAGGATGCTTATACACTTCATAAACCGATGAGAGAAAGGTTTAAAACAACCAAGACAGCAGCAGCTTCGATTGACTATTTGGCAAGCGGATTTAACAGACATGCAAAGATATTCATTATATAATGATGGCTTATTAGTGTAAAAACGTTTAAAGAAACAACTTTAACCTTGCACCTGCGAACCTGAAAAAAGTAAATAAGTTATACTGGACTCACCAATCCAGGCCAAAACCTAAATAACAATAAACAAATAAACCTGAAAATCTGAAATTTAAATTTAACAAAAGGAAACCAATAAATAAGCCTGACACCTGGAAACAAAACACAACAGCAGCTTGTAAGCTGTTGATAAACTATTGAGCTTATCACAGGTCTTTGTTATAGTTTTTGACTAAACCTAGTTAGAATCAGTTAGAATTAACAAAATAAACTTTAAATATACTGTAACACTAAATTGACTTAAAACTTGAAAACTTTGAAACTTTGAAAGCACTGAACACTGGCAAGCCAGAACCACATCTGATAACCGAAAAACTGGAATCCCAAATTTCCCGGTTTGTTGGAAAATCTGATGTTACGCGTTTCCATTTTATGGTTTAATATTTCTAGTGAAATTTGGCGTTTTATATTTTTTAAAGAAATTTAGAAATTGATGAGCCGAAATATTTTGAATATTACTTCATATTTTAAATAATACTAACACACTCTCCCGGAACAACAACAGTTATCCCTTTAATGGGATTCTTGCTGCTAGGTATAGGGTTTAATCTGATTCGCCAGTGTCCTTAAAAAGTTGAATTATTTGTTTCTGGCATTTTAAGGCAGCCTGTCGTCTAGGTCTTTGAAAGTTTTGAACTTTAACTTGGATGTTAGAATTTGAAGCTGGTCCAACATTCCGAACAGAATCCCGCTGGGAATCCTGCGAAGGGTTCGAATCCCGAACAGAACCTTTCAAAGTGTTGGGTGAATCGTCTGATTTTTGAGACCCCGAATGGGTGATTGAGATTTCTAGAGGGTACAAAAGACAAATGGGATAATTTACCACCTGCCCATCTCCTCTTTTGAGCATTACGCTCCTAACTTTATTATCCTGACCAAAGAAAAGTTGTAAAACTCTTCCCATTTGCCAGAATGGTCTAATCTTAGCAGGATTTTTGACTAAAACGACATCCCCAACTTTGATACGATTAACCCAACTGGACTGGCAAAGATCCTGACTGTGTTCACGAAGGCTCAACAAATAGGATTCATACCAGTGTCCTGAAATGCTCGAACTTTTTCTGCAAATTTTGGTCCGGTGTCCACAAAGGATCATCAGAACAGTTATCAGGTACTTTGAGTGCCAAACTAGAATTGGTGTGAAGTTTGAGAAAGGAGTTAGGAGTTAGCGGGCAAAGATCCTTGTCAAAGGCCATATAAGTCAAAGGTCTGGAGTTGATTGCATTTTGAATGCTCGAAAGTAAAGTGAGCAAATCAAAGTAATTTAGTTTAGACCTACCTATAGTCTTATACAGGCAGCTCTTTATGACCCTGATAAGTCTCTCCCACGCGGATCCCATCCATGCAGAATATAGAGGCAATTTGACGTGTTTAATATTATTGCTACGCATATGCTCTTGAAACTCACTAGAGTTCAAAAATTCATGTAAAAACTTACCACCCACTTTAAAGGTGGAAGCATTATCGCTGTACAGGACATCGCAAATGCCATACAAATTTGAAAATCT
Source organism: Bathynomus jamesi (assembly GCA_023014485.1). Classification (NCBI taxonomy): domain Eukaryota; kingdom Metazoa; phylum Arthropoda; class Malacostraca; order Isopoda; family Cirolanidae; genus Bathynomus; species Bathynomus jamesi. The sequence continues at coordinate 324,538 of JAJOZX010000201.1, read as the reverse complement.
TTGAAAGGCCATTAAATATTATGACTTTGATGTCATATCCGGTAGAAGTTCGATATGAACAGCTCTAATGTTTAAGCAAGTGAAAATGAGCATGTACATTTTGGTGGTGTTGGTAAAATCTTTCACATAAAAATGACAAGTAAAATCCACGCCCACGTGTTTGTATGGCCGGAAAAAGCTGACTTGAGCCTTAGTGAAGTTCGTGAACTTAGGATATTTGAATGCAAATTGATTAAATTTTTGACAAATTACACATTCTGAAAGTACAGATTTAACTGTGTCTAGGACGGGTCAACCAGAAGCCTTGCATTCACAACAAATTCAAGGTACTCTGGATGCCGAGATGTTTACAGCGAAGATGAGTGTCTAATGATCAAGGTGGTCAAAGGGTGCTTTTTTCCAAAAAGAATAGGATTGATTACATTTTCATCGTAGTAGTGAGATTTAGCTATTCTTCCTCGACTCCGTATGAGTCCAACGTCGTCGAGGAATAAGTCAAGGTTCTTAACGAGTTCGGGAACCTCAGAACTATCCTTAGCTTTTTGATCGTAGTTTTCAAGAAAGTGATTTTCCCTCTCAAAGGATTGAAGTTGCATCACAGATAACCAGTACAACCTCGCTGCAAAATCAACGTCCGCTGTTTTACGTTTGAGTTTAAAAATGAATTTCAATACATAACCGGTGATGCGGTAGGTACAGCTTATTGAGATCCGAGTAACGTTCGATGTCTAAAATGGGTTCTAGTTTGTTCGTCTCTCCTTGAACCGTAACGGATGTTACGACGCCAGTTTGAGTTAGTCCTTTATGAGTGTCTGAGACACATTTAAGTTCTTTCTTTTCCCACAAAAGAGGGTCTAACTTCAACCAATCTGGGCCATGTAGCCAAATGTTCATTCGATTTAGAAATTCTTTGAATGATATCTTACGTGTGACAAGATCGGCCGGATTTTCCCGCGTCGCCACGTAATCATACCTAACTGATAAGTTGAATTTGTTTTCAATATCTTTGACCATGTCTCGACTGTCTTACAAACGATTACGAACAAAGACCGATTTATTCCGTGTCTCTATTTCGCTTGTTAAAATCCATGATAGTACAATCTGAGCGTCAACGAACACCTGAATTTATTTAAAAGTTGATTGGAAACTAGACATAAATTGAGGTAAGCACTTGAAGGCTAGGTAAACAGATAAAAGTTCCAAAGAAGGCAAAGTACGACCCTTAAGTGGAGCAACTTTAGACTTAGCAAAAACTAAGTGAGATTCTGAATTGCTGACAGCATAAACAGAAAATCCAAAGCAAGATTTGCTTGCATCGCAAAAGATTTTAAGATCCACTGTGCCATCATCTTCAAAGGCTGATCTGCGAATTTTAAGATCTTTTAACTTGTAAAGGTCTTTCAGAATCTCGTCCCACTCCCTTTTTTCCGACTCTCCAATTTCCTCGTCCCAACCTATACCCTGAGACCAAAATTTTTGCATCAATATTCGGTCTCTGATGGCTACAGGAAGAAACAATGAAAGAGGATCAAAATCTTTTGATATTTGGGATAGTACTTTACGTTTGGTGTTAGCCGTTTCATCTAAAGTAAAGTCCATTAATTTAATTTCATCCGTTTCGACCGCATAATGATACCCTAAGACGCGCTCTAACCCACTTCCATGCTCCTCAGCTTTATTGTCAATTTGCATTTTCTGTTTGAGATCAGAGTGGTTGGTATTCCATGATCTTAATTCGAATCCTCCTTCGAGCATACGCTCATTGGCTAGGAGGTAAAGTCCTTTTAAAAGTTCTGGATCAGAGTGAGTGACAATAAGGTTGTCTACATAAAATGAATCTTTGAGAACTCGGAAACAAAAATCTTGATCGTATTTGTTAAGATGATGCTGAATTATATAGTTCAGGATAAAGGGGGAACTGGTCAATCCTAACACTACAGTATAGTAGTGTATCGATAGGTGACCAGTTGTTTATTGTGGTACCAAAAAAAGCAAAATCTATTTCGGTCGGTTTCTGATTTTAATCTAATTTGGAGAAATGCCTGTTTAATGTCGGAAAGCATGACGAATCGATTTGTACGAAATTGGCAAAGTAATTTGAACAACGATCCCATAAGATCAATCCCAGGATACGCTGCTTCGTTTATTGAGGGGTTGTCACCTATTTTGAGACTACAATTGAAAACTGGTCTTATTTTAGTTGTGATTTGAGAGGCTCCTTTAATGATAGGTCTATGAGGTATCCATATGTACTGATCATAGTCCGAGTGAGATACTTCTATTCTTTCAATTATTCCTTCATCTAACTGCGTTTGAAATACTTGATTATACGATTCAGTCAAGCTCTTCCTATCGAAGAAGTGAGTTACTCTATTTAACGTGGCTAGAGCTATTTTGTGATTAGACGGAACCTTTTCAATTCTTTCATGATACCAAGGGAGATCGACGTAATATCGATCATCCTTGAGTTCGATAGAATCTTTGAACCGTTCTATCATCACTTCGTCCAAAGTGCCAACCGATTCGTTTTTAATACCAATTGACTCCATACTGTATAAGTACTCTAGTTCCAAATCTAAATCCGGTTTTGTTTTATGAAAACTTAAGAGGTTCAGATAAGTGGGTAAAGGACGCAAAATCGCGTCAACCGCAGCAGAAACCTTTTCATGGGCATTATTACCCTTTATACTCAAATTCGAAACTCAAGCGTCCACCCCGCAACTCCCCTCCGACTCTACCAGCGGGAATGATGGCTCTACTCTGGTCAGATCCTCACAACTTTGTACTAAACGATTAGGAGTAATCTGTTTATGATGCAGTGTGCTTAAAGAAATTGAATTTTCATTTGAACATACATTTTGACACTTGACATGTGAAACATCCGACTCAGTATCCTTGTTTGGGGAAGAGCTTTTAAGTTTAAAATCAAGAGAACGATCAACGACGGTCCCTATCGTGCCGCTCTCCACAGGGTTAGTAGCATTAAAATCAAGGGAACGATCAACGACGGTTTTTATCGTGCCGCCCTCCTCGGGGTTAGTACTTTGGAAAGCTGAAATGTTGCCAAAGGGAATCACTCCCCAAATTGTTTTCAGGGCAGTTCCACCCGCACAAGGAATTTTGTCCAACCTGGAGAAATGCTGTAAAACATAGACTCCTAAAAGAGCCTTCACTCCAATGACTGAGTCAGTGGAGAGGTGGTCGAACTCTTTGTCGGCCAACTGGTATCCCTCATCTTTGATAGTTTGAATGGCACGATCCAACCCCGCGACTTTATAGTCCAAATCAAGGTTGTCGTCAACCAGAAACTTCACCGTATGAAAATTTGAAGAAACTTTAACATTTAATTCGATTTCCTTGAAGTGAGTTGTCTGTGTATTTATATAAATTTTTATGTTACATGAGTAATAGGGAAGTCTGTTTAGATCGTATCCCAGGTTTCGCACAGTCTCGGAAGCAATGTACGACCTTTGGGAACAAGGATCTAACAGCCAACGCACAGAGCTAACTTTACCACGCAAAGCAAAGTCAAGAGTTAGAGAAGGGAGCAAAAGGTCGGGAACTTTGTTGTTTTGAGAGGAACTAATTTGTTCAGCTGCGAAGACACTAGAGTGCATGATCACACCACGAGTCTGACCCAGTCAGGAGTCCCCATTGTGGAACTGAGGACATAATGCTGAAATGTGTGTTCGAAGTTTACAGAACGCACATTCAAATGATAGTGAATATTTAAAAGCCGGACGGTTCTCCTTTGTATGTTTGGAACTCGAGCAAAACCTACACAGCTTCAGATCCGAGCAGTAAACAATGCGCTTATCGTAAGTATCAAACGATCGGCACCTTAGCATGGAATTATTACCAGAACAAAACTTGCATATTTTTTTAAAGGTTCTATCTACCTCGTCTGCCGCCTTGCTTTGACCATCATTAGAGTTTCTAGGCGAACTGTCTTGTTCAGGTTTTGGCAGAATATCAGGTTTTGGCAGAATATCAGGTTTTGGCAGAATATCAGGTTTTGGCAGAATATCAGGTTTTGGCAGAATATCAGGTTTTGGCAGAATATCAGGTTTTGGCAGAATATCAGGTTTTGGCAGAATATCAGGTTTTGGCAGAATATCAGGTTTTGGCAGAATATCAGGTTTTGGCAGAATATCCGGTTTTGGCAGAATATCCGGTTTTGGCAGAATAGCCGGTTTTGGCAGAATATCCGGTTTTGGCAGAATATCCGGTTTTGGCAGAATATCCGGTTTTGGCAGAATATCCGGTTTTGGCAGAATATCCGGTTTTGGCAGAATAGCCGGTTTTGGCAGAATAGCCGGTTTTGGCAGAATAGCCGGTTTTGGCAGAATAGCCGGTTTTGGCAGAATAGCCGGTTTTGGCAGAAAATCCGGTTTTAAAGTTTTGAAGGGTGGATTTGGGTCCCTCTTTAATATTAACTTTAGTTTTTGTTTGTTTAGAAGCTTGATTTTTAATGGTAACAGACTTTGGCTTTAATCTCTCTAGACCTCTAATGACTGATGTATAATTATCAAAAATATGATTCAAGAAAGGGTAGTTGCTATTAACAAGATGGCTCAATTCTTTTTTAAAGGACAGAGGCAAGTCACGATAAATAATGTGAGCCAGCAGTCTATTTCCACTAGACCCTTCTTCAAGGAGATTAACTTTAAGTCCCTTCAAATCAAATAGAATTGATCTTGTTATTTAAATGACGAGAAAGGTGGTCGTAATCGTATTCGTCAACACGTTTCGCGGCAGTTAACTTAGAGAAATAAGAGTCAATGACGTATGGAATGTCAAGGAATTCTCCATTTAACAGTTTGAGAGCAATTGGGTAATTTGCGTCAGTATTTGAAAGGTGTTTAATTATCGAAAAGGCGTAATCGCGAAGGTAGCTTTTTAAGTAGGAGAGTTTGGCGGAATCAGAAAGATCTTCACGAGACCCGATCAAATTTTCAAATTGAGCTCTAAAATGTTGATAATTGTCTTTGTCATTTACTCCACTAAAGGTGTCACACTTTAAGTCAGGTGGCTGCGCTCTCTTTTAAGTACAGCTTTTAACCCGGTTAACAGGTTTTCAACTGCTGCGCTGCCTTCTGAGTTCAAGGAACTATTAGCATCATGATGTTGACTGGCATCTACGTTTGAATTCACGTTTGAGGTTTTGATCCGACGCTTTAAATTATTTAATTGACTGTTGACACTAAATTGGTAATCCGCTTGCAACTCCAACTCTCGGTCAAAAAGGGAGGAATCAAGTTTGAATAATTTAAAACTTTGATATTTGTGTATGATTTGGTCATCGTACGTCTTAATTTGTTCTAAAGAAACCTGAACAGAGTGAAGTTGAGCAGTAAAAATGACAAAATCAAGTTCATTTTGTTGCTCAATTATGGTTAACTTTTTGATAATTATCGTAATACGACGCTTAAGAACAGCGCGAGCCCTTACGAATTCTCCGACAGCGACCTTACATTGTTTTATTATATCTGAGGTCTCAGACTGGTCATCCTCAGTAGGGGTGACATAACCTACTACTGTATCCTCAAAATCGGATTCTGACATCCTTAATAAAATCCTAATTTTCTAAACACTGAATTAATCTAGCCTAAATCTAACTAATTAATCCAACACAGCTATAGCTAACCTAACTTAAATTATACTGAACTTCAAACTTAGCACCGGCTAATCAAGCTTAACCAATTCAAAATTGGTAAGTACGAAAACCTTAAATTAAATGGGGATAAATGTCTAAGTTTGTGAACAAATATTCGAACGAAATAAATCCAAGGCGGACCTGTTATACTCAAACAACAACACTAACGTTCACAAATCTTAAGTTAAATCGGCTAAATAAACAAAGCGAAGCAAGAGGAGGTTAACACGTTAATATTAGACTATGATTATAATTAATTAAAAGTTGAAATTCGTTGGTGGGGAGCTTTAGTGGATATTTACCTTCAAATTCAAATTTAAGTGGGAATAATTGAAAGTTCAAATCAACGACAACAAAGCAAATGACAATAAGAAATGAAAAAAAATAGTTTATCAAGTATATTAGTGTAAAAACGTTTAAAGAAACAACTTTAACCTTGCACCTGCGAACCTGAAAAAAGTAAATAAGTTATACTGGACTCACCAATCCAGGCCCAAACCTAAATAACAATAAACAAATAAACCTGAAAATCTGAAATTTAAATTTAACAAAAGGAAACCAATAAATAAGCCTGACACCTGGAAACAAAACACAACAGCTTGTAAGCTGTTGATAAATTATTGAGCTTATCACAGGTCTTTGTTATAGTTTTTGACTAAACCTAGTTAGAATCAGTTAGAATTAACAAAATAAACTTTAAATATACTGTAACACTAAATTGACTTAAAACTTGAAAAATTTGAAACTTTGAAATCTTTGAAAGCACTGAACACTGGCAAGCCAGGACTAAATCTGATAACCGAAAAACTGGAATCCAAAATTTCCCGGTTTGTTGGAAAATCTGATGTTACGCGTTTCCATTTTATGGTTTAATATTTCTAGTGAAATTTGACGTTTTATATTTTTTAAAGAAATTTAGAAATTGATGAGCCGAAATATTTTGAATATTACTTCATATTTTAAATAATACTAACAGGCTACCGTTACATCGTATTCATAATAGATGTATTCTCTAGATATCTGTGGCTAATTCACCTGAAAAAAAAATCACCTGAAAAAAAAATCACCTGAAAAAAAATCACCTGAAAAAAAAATCACCTGAAAAAAAATCACCTGAAACAGTTGCTAAAGCTACCAAAACGCTGATGTTGAAAGGAAACAGGATTCCTGGCTAATTTTGTGCGGATATGGGGAAGAATATATAGGCCGAGCTTTTCAGAACATGTTGGCAGAATTTAATATCAGTTACTACACGAGCAATTCTATACATAAGGCCTCTTTAGCTGAAAGAGTTCAACGGACCATAAAGGAACGCATGCATCGCTATTTTACACGTAAAATACATACAGATATATAAACATTCTGGAATCAGTGGTCTCATCATACAACCGTTCACACCATCGCACGATTGGGACAACACCTAACGAGGTTTTAGAAAGAGGTACGCACACAGAGCATGAGGTGAGAAGAGATATTCGTAGAGCACCGCCACACTACACGTTTCAAAATCAATGATTATGTAAGGCTATCACGTTCGGGAAATAAATTCGCGAAGGGATTTGAGCAAGGCTGGACACGTGAGATTTTTAAAGTTAGGGCTATGAGACCTAAAGGCGAGATAATGCTGTACTACGTTGAAGATTTGAATGGGGAAGAAATCGCAGGAGGCTTTTACCGCGAGGAGTTGCAGAAAGTGACACTTAATTTAGGAAAAAATGTGTTTAAAATTGATAAAATTTAAGGCAGCAAAGGTTCAGGAAAGAGAAAAATGTACCTGGTAAAATGGCTAGGGTACCCAGACTTCAACACCTATATAAAAGCTGATGCAATAATGAAGCTTAAATAGTATGCAACATGGCACCTAACCACTTCTATGTCACACTACTGTCCTCTTCTTCTCTGTCTGTACATCCTAACAACACCCTGGCCAACTTTGTAACAGAACTCCATGGGTTCATTGAATTGAAACGTGATTCGTATGAGGTGGGATATTCGAAATTCAGCTATCCACCAGCTTTTTTACTACTGATTATAAAGAACCCGTTTTTACCGTTCCTAGAGATCGTGATGAGTATGAAAAGGCAGGAGCAATTAGGGATGAAACCATGCGTGCCTCCCAAAGAGGGGAGGCACTGTATTACACTACAGTAGTAACACTAGGCCCGGGTCGTTATGGTGCGGCTGAGGATGTTGTGAGAGACTTAAACGGAAGTTTAAAAAGGTCAAAACTTACGGCTGATTTAGTATACGAAATCGTAAACAAAGAAACCCCTGCTCATGCTCTGACCCTAAAATCACAGGATAATAGAAATATTAAAGACAAAGGACTGTTCAAAATTATAACCTAGGGCCGATATGGATGAGCGCTCGAAAGAGATACCTTTCACGAGACACAACATGACTTGTCCAGCCTAATGTATCAGTTGAAATTGGAGAAATTGGGTTTTGGCTATCCATCCCCAGACATGTGCTATATTTACAGCAATATCGTGGAGCGCCAGTTTGTTGGGGATACCCAGGCGCGTCTCCTCCGCATTGCTCACAACCCCAAACATAGAGGGAGGAGCCTGAGCATTACATATGATAAACCTCTCTATGTAAATGTTGCGACTAATCTATTAACCAATATCTCAATATATATAAGAACGATTGAGGGAAAAGTTCCCATTCGGTGACGGGAGGTTAACAGTGAAGCTCCACTTTTGTCGCACTGAGTTATAATGACACAAAAGCCTTTCACAGTCTATCGAGGGGTGAGATACCAGCGTGGGAGTGGCCTTGGATCCATTTTTTCAACCATACTACGTACGGCTGTCTCCTTGCTGAAGAGAGGTGCCAGATACCTCCGGAGGAAGGCGCTACAATCAGGTTTTAACACGGTAGAAGACATAATGGCCGGGGGATAGACCTTAAGAAGCTCTAGCAAAACACTTAAAACGTACACAGGAAGAAATCATCAAAGATGCAAAGAGAAAAATGCGTGGTGGTGGGAAGAAGAGGGCCGTCCGGAATAAGAAGGAGGAGTTACCAGTGCATGGCGTTAAACGTAAAAGGACATCAAAAAAGAAGAAGTTTTTCTAAGCGAATGAAACCTACGGTTGATAATTTTTTAACTGATATAAGCTAAGGACTTTGCTCTCACGAATCATAGGATGTTTACTACTTGTCGAGAGAGGTAGCACTGTTTCTGACTCGTCATGGCACGCTTCGTCCATCCATCCGTGTAGCTCACAATTTTGTAAATCGGAGCTGTCTCTCTTTGATACGCCACCAACACAAGTTTCTATTAAGCACAGTGACTTTATTACGATTAACCCGTTAAACACAATTAGTTCCCCGAGTGCTCCTATAGAATTCGTGATACCCAGCTCAAGCCCTTACTTTTTAGATCCAAGCTGCATGCACATGTACGCTAAACTACGTATAGCCCATTCAGATGGAACGGACTGCGATGATCAATTTGTTGTATTTCCCGAAACAAATTTTCTACGCTCCATATTTAGCCAGTGTGATGTGTGTTTAAATCAGGTCAACAGTTCGGCAGGAACGGGTTATTACCACCTACGAGCCTATCTGGAAAATGTCCTCAACTTTTCAAAAGAAGCGAAGGATACCTTTTTAACTGCCGATAGCTATTATTATCGGACTAAAGATGAAAGTAGTATAAAGGATAAATTCACAAATTCTAAAAAGAGATATACGGATGTTTTGGACGCCTGCATACAGACTTCACATTCCAGGAGAAACTGCTTATGAATGGCATCGACATGAAAATAAAGCTCACCCGCACGAACCCTGAGATCTGCATAAATCTGGGAGCTGATGAAGAAGAGGGCGCAAACCCGTTGTGGTTCATGTTATGGAAACATGAAAACATCGCCTTGGGAGCTCTACCTAAAAGGCTATTAATTGGATTGCAGGATACGCTTTGGTGAATGGAAAATAAAAAACGAACGCCTTTAAATTCGAGAATTTCGGCCTTAAAACTATAACTCTACGTTAACGGTGTTTCGCTGGGAGCGACATTGTATACGGACTACGCATCAGACGCCGTGTCCCGCTTTGCGCGAGGGCTTATAGTAGTCTAGCCCATATTGCCGGCGGTTATGATGAGCTTGTGAGTGGGGTAACGCAGAAAGAATTCATCGATCAATTTAACCTTTACCCGTTTGACATCACTCCTGACTTATCTGCTAGTGTAAATACACACTTAAGTCCACAACAAAGTGGGAACATCTTAGTCAGATTGGAATTCGCCAACCCGATAGGCGCACCTACAAGTGTACTAGTATACCTCGAGTCACAAACTCTAATAGAGATTGACCACTTCAGGAGTGTAGTCACTAACTTTTAAAATGGATGCGAATACACTTCAGAGAGTAATAAATAGTGACCGAATCACACGCTCCAAATTTATCGGTGTGTTTGCGAAGAATGAAACATTGAAATTGTCAACTACAAGAGACTGCGGGGCAATTATTGTAAACACGGACGTTCTTGGTGGAGAGGGATTCATTGGGTGGCCATCTACTTTAAAAATAGGGAAAGAATGTACTATTTTAATTCACTGGGGACTCATCCCTAGACTGACCTGTTATTGTAAAATTTCTCGAACAGTTCATGTCCCTGAAATTGTCTGGAATCCCCACCGATTACAAGGATATTTTAGTAATACTTGCAGCATGTACTGCCTTTCATTTCTCTTGCACATGTCACGTGGAAAAGGCTTTACAAATTTTTAAAAATTAATTATTCGACCCATGCCAAACTGAGCTGAATGAGAAATGGTTCATGCAGATAAAAAAATGGTTCCCGTTTGGGCGCACTCGATGTATTGTGTGATATTTTACGCGTACACATAAAATGTATAATTGCAACAATGTTGTGTAAAATAGAAGCTGTCCCCAATAATGTTAGTCTTGTGCTCTGTAGCTTATTTCAAATTTAATGGATGCTAAGTATGTAACTAATTTAAGTTGGATGTAAAACTGTACTATTTATAAAACATGATTTTTATCATTTAATAAATTGATGAAAATACACTGTCTTGTTCTTAACCGAAACAAAAAGAAAAAAGCTTACATTAGTTCCCCGATGACCTGGCATTCGTTGGGCCGGATGTTAGCCAATACTTCGACCTCCTTATCCAGGCTACTGGGTTAACTGCGCGGCAAAACTTCAGCCTCCAAATCGCCGTCGGGTATTTGGTTTTCTTCAAAGCTGTCAGTTCCTCGTCGGTCCTATAAGAGAAAGGATACGGCTGTAGACAGAAAATTATTTTTGATTGTTCATACATTTTCTGAATCTTTTTTAATTAAAATCCAGCCTTTTTCATAAATCGAATTGCATTCAGAAAGCCTAGCTCAATACTAATGCAAACTAATCTATAATTAAAAATTGCGGATACCTGCTGTTTTAATGAAACATTTTACAACAAAATGTAATGAGTTGAATGTGTATTATCACATCCATATATATATATATATATATATATATATATATATATGAAGAAATAGCCACGAAGGATACACAGAATAGTTAGTAATTAAAAACCAATTGTTTTTCATCAAAAATACACACAGAGGAACATATATATATACAGGGTGGGCGGAAAGTAGCTCCCTATTTTGGATTGGTAAAAAAATACGTATATTATCCATTTATTTCAGAAGAAATAATATGAAAAGGTAGGCATACATGGTAGGTTTTCTCTAAAATTCAATGTGGGCTCCAACTCTTTCCACCAGCTTCTGGACCCGCCCAGGAATGGCGTCCACTGACTTTAGCAGGAACTCCGGCGGGATGGAGGACATGACTTCCCGAATTCGGTCCTCCAGTTCTTCCAATGTCCTCGGTTTGGTGCGGTAGACTTCTTCCTTTACCCACCCCCAAAGAAAGAAGTCGCACGGTGTCAAGTCGGGGCTCCTGGCTGGCCATTGATGTGGACCACGACGACCCATCCAACGCCCAGGGAAGTGGGCATCCAGCCACTCACGGACAACAAGAGCGAAGTGCGGAGGGGCGCCATCTTGCATAAATATCAGATCGTCGATGTTCTCCCATGTGCTGACAACCGGCCAGACCTCGTTTCGCAACATAGCAAGGTACCGCTCAGCATTCATGTGTTGCGCAGAAGGAACGGGCCCACAACCTGATCTGAGGTCATACCACACCACACCGTTACACTGAACCGATTCTGCCGTTTTTCAGCGGTAACCGTGCGACTTCTTTCTTTGGGGGTGGGTAAAGGAAGAAGTCTACCGCACCAAACCGAGGACATTGGAAGAACTGGAGGACCGAATTCGGGAAGTCATGTCCTCCATCCCGCCGGAGTTCCTGCTAAAGTCAGTGGACGCCATTCCTGGGCGGCTCCAGAAGCTGGTGGAAAGAGTTGGAGCCCACATTGAATTTTAGAGGAAACCTACCATGTATGCCTACCTTTTCATATTATTTCTTCTGAAATAAATGGATAATATACGTATTTTTTTACCAATCCAAAATAGGGAGCTACTTTCCGCCCACCCTGTATATATATATATATATATATATATATATATATATATATATATATAGGAAGAGAGTTACAAAGAATTACAGTAAGAGAAAATGCCGAATAGGGTACTTGGATCAAATAATAAACATCAAGCAACTAGCCTAACTGGGCTCGAAAGAAAGATTAGCTGGAGTACTATGCAACGCCTGCCGACGTCAGGTCTCGAGCCCATCAAATAGTTTTACATTTCTAAATGTGTTTATTATAGAATTTTATAAAATTAGTTATCACTTGCAAGGATTAGGTACTGAATGATACTATATATATAATATATGAAGAGTGTTACAAGGAGTTACAAGATTAGCTGGGGGTACTACGCAACGCATGCTGATGCCAGGTTTCGAGCCCATCGAATAGTTTATTATGGAATTTTATAAAATTAGTTATCACTTGCAAGGATTAAGCACTGAATGATACGATGTGTATATATATTAGTGGTGGACCGGATGTTAGTTTTTCAACATCTGCGGATGCGGATTTTTAATTTCAATATCCGCGGATGCGGATATTTAGTTAATCTATCAATATAATATAGAATTATGAATATATGACATAATTTTTCAAATTTCGTGATATTACTATTATGGCAGGCAATGCATAATAATTAAAATTAATATTAATGTTTTCATTATGATAAAAATAACTTTCTCAAGAGTTTCAGCCACAGAAAATTCAATGAAACAAGTTTCATTCAATTTTCTCTGTTACCAGGTATTTATATTTTGAGGTTTATATATTTGTTTGTTCATTAATAATTAATACTTCACATGAAATGTGCATGACTGAGCCTTATAAGCTACTTTATAAGCTAATTTAATTGTAAGTTGCATAATTTATTAGAGGTAATATCCGCATAACATCCGCAGTCAAGTGCGGATGCGGATGTTAAAAATGCTGCGGATATCCGGTCCACCACTAATATATATATATATATATATATATATATCGTAAAGAACGACGCTTGTATAGGAGATATTCCGCGCAAGACGAGAGAGAGAGAACGGAACAAATGAAAAAATGAGGTAACCACCTGGGAATCGAACCCGGGATCTTCCGATTGCCGGTCAGACGCGATACCATTACACCATGGACCTCACTCTTCCAAATGCCGTAATTCTTCTACATACTAGCAGAAACCAATGCCCCAAGGGGGCACCTCCCGCATGCCGTAACATTATATACATTCAACTGCAAAGAACACGCAGTATAAATAACGTAAAGAACGACGCTTGTATAGGAGATATTTCGCGCAAGACGAGACAGAGAGAACGGAACAAATGAAAAAATGAGGTAACCACCTGGGAATCGAACCCGGGATCTTCCGATTGCCGGTCAGACGCGATACCGGCAATCGGAAGATCCCGGTTCGATTCCCAGGTGGTTACCTCATTTTTTCATTTGTTCCGTTCTCTCTCTCTCGTCTTGCGCGGAATATCTCCTATACAAGCGTCGTTCTTTACGTTATTTATACTGCGTGTTCTTTGCAGTTGAATGTGTGTATATATATATATATATATATATATATATTAAACCACATTTCACAAACTAGTTTTTAAATTATTACGTAATTATTTCTAGTTACATTTCAAATGTAGATGTTTCCGCTGGTTCTTTCTCGCCGTCAGAATTTCTGCAATGGACTGCGTTGAAAGTAGTTCGTTTCGGTCGGCGGCTCCGAAAAGTTCAAGTGTGGCCCATGCAGAGCAGTCCCTGACTTAAAACACATGTGGGGAACAGTAAAGTTGTCGTGACTGACTGGAAGTGTCCATGACGGGAGAATGTGTGGTTACTCGTTGATGTAAACAACTGTTGTGGGTTCCAGCTGAAAATACCCCCTTTTATATGCATAGTTCCTGATTGTAGAGACTCCTCAGAGCACCAATATTCGATTCGCGAGATTCCTGTTGGCCGTCAGTGGATTTGGGTGTGGCTGTAGCGTGTACGCGAGTCTTTCCACTAACCAACAACCGTAGGCTCGTTCTCGTACCCCGTCCATTGGCCTGTAATTGGAAGAGCCGCGAATTCTGGGGGGCGTGTCTTTACCAAATTTGGCTTATTCATTCCTCATATATTTTTTACTTGTTTAGAACGATGAACATATATATATATATATATATATATATATATACATATATACACACACCTTTGGTTAGCTTCCGCCGGAATTATTCATTCTGACGAAGGTCAAGCTTTTCACTCCACCTTAGACCTACAGTTTAACGTGGAATCCAAACCACGCCCCATCAGCATCCCAGCGTCTTAACCACTAGGCCACTTAGAGTACCCATTTATCTACCAACCACTTTCTTTATTGTGTGGAAGGATGAATAACTGGGTTTTGCTACGCGCCTGCTGCCGTCGGGTCTCGAACCCGGGGCCGATGGATTCGTAGTCAGCGACGCTAACCACTACACCACCAAATATATATATATATATATATATATATATATATATATATATATATAAATAATGTGGAGAAAGATTTTTTCAGAAATGAATTTTGAGTTTATATATTCGCAAGGTTCACTAATCACAAATGCGAACAACTTTAAAAAGAAGGAATATTATTCAGCAAAACTCCTCATACAGTGGACCGATACAGGCGAGGTCATTGTTGAAGGAACAAAGGCACAGGGTTCGAATATCGTCGACATCACTCGCATAATTGTCCTATTTCATTCTTTCAGAAAGAGAGAGAGAGGAAAAGTTTTGTTTGAAAATAAAAATTTGTTTTTTTCTGAGGTGACAACCACCTGTTCAGAACTATGGAGTCAAAATCCCCGACCAGATGTTCAACCGCGTTTAGCTTAATGGCATGGCAAATTTCTGATTCGTGTTTTTACTTTTGAAGTTGTAAGCTTTAGCTACCATTAAAGGGAAATCTTTAATAAGTTGAAGGCAAGCACCAGGTGGCTTGCTTGCTTGACCGCAAGAATGGTATGGGCATTAAGCCTGATTTTTAGTGAGTCGATATTATGTGCCCCATCCGTCAACCTGGCGCCGAAAAACTCCGTCGGTAAAACACATGTTTGAAATAGGTTATCCCCAAATTTTTTTTTGAAAAACCTGAAATTCAAAGTATATATATACAGGGTGGGCGGAAAGTAGCTCCCTATTTTGGATTGGTAAAAAAATACGTATATTATCCATTTATTTCAGAAGAAATAATATGAAAAGGTAGGCATACATGGTAGGTTTTCTCTAAAATTCAATGTGGGCTCCAACTCTTTCCACCAGCTTCTGGAGCCGCCCAGGAATGGCGTCCACTGACTTTAGCAGGAACTCCGGCGGGATGGAGGACATGACTTCCCGAATTCGGTCCTCCAGTTCTTCCAATGTCCTCGGTTTGGTGCGGTAGACTTCTTCCTTTACCCACCCCCAAAGAAAGAAGTCGCACGGTTACCGCTGGAAAACGGCAGAATCGGTTCAGTGTAACGGTGTGGTGTGGTATGACCTCAGATCAGGTTGTGGGCCCGTTCCTTCTGCGCAACACCATAAATGCTGAGCGGTACCTTGCTATGTTGCGAAACGAGGTCTGGCCTGTTGTCAGCACATGGGAGAACATCGACGATCTGATATTTATGCAAGATGGCGCCCCTCCGCACTTCGCTCTTGTTGTCCGTGAGTGGCTGGATGCCCACTTCCCTGGGCGTTGGATGGGTCGTCGTGGTCCACATCAATGGCCAGCCAGGAGCCCCGACTTGACACCGTGCGACTTCTTTCTTTGGGGGTGGGTAAAGGAAGAAGTCTACCGCACCAAACCGAGGACATTGGAAGAACTGGAGGACCGAATTCGGGAAGTCATGTCCTCCATCCCGCCGGAGTTCCTGCTAAAGTCAGTGGACGCCATTCCTGGGCGGGTCCAGAAGCTGGTGGAAAGAGTTGGAGCCCACATTGAATTTCAGAGAAAACCTACCATGTATGCCTACCTTTTCATATTATTTCTTCTGAAATAAATGGATAATATACGTATTTTTTTACCAATCCAAAATAGGGAGCTACTTTACGCCCACCCTGTATATATATATATATATATATATATATTATATATATATATATATATACGTAATATAAATAAATTAACTACTGTTATCTTTCTTAGAACATTGATTTATGATATAAATTAAATCGGTGAGACCATAAATTTTAACATTAATTTAAAGATACATTTATGCTTATATAGAAAATTCGAGTTAAAACATACTGTAGAGAAAGGTAACTTTCTTAAAATGAAATTCTGAATGTCGTTTTCCTTAAATCCAAAACTATACTTTATTGAGATTGCATTTTTAGTAAAGTTGTTTGAAAAATTTATGCTTCATTTGTATAAGAGAGAAATTAAGAGAAAATGCGAGAGAGATAGAGAATCCTGATTGGGATTAAAATTTACGTTTTATTGTAGGCATTCTTTGAGATTTGTTATCGAAACGTATTCGTGTACAGGTGTTCATTGCGTCCTTGTGGCGCCAGTGCTGGTCTATAAACTCTGACGGATTATTCAGAAAAAAATAGCTTGAAGGTCTATAGCATGGGAATTTGATGCAGGTGCGAATTGGTCCAACACTGGTCAATGGACCAAAACACCCACCTGCGTGGTAGGATGACAGGTAAAACAAAAGTTCCAAATATATATTTTTAAATTCTGAGTAGTGACTAATTATAGACATGTGCCCTTAAGGGAATATATATATATATATATATATATATATAATATATATATATATATATAGAGTGGTATGAGCATTTAATATTTGAAATTACAGGTTGGCGATTGGAGAAAATATTCATGATAATTAATCATAATAATTAATAATAATGTATATACATTTAATAATAGGAGATTTATGAACGTTTATATATATATATATATATATTATATATATATATATATATATATATATATATACATATACATACATACATATAGTTGGGGTGTGCGCCTTTAGAGCAAATGGCTGGTTAAACGATATATATATATATATATATATATATATATATAATATATACACACACACTGTGCCAACTGGCTGATATGCCTGGCGGGCACTGGCTTCTATGCCAACAGGCTGAAAGACACTTATAAGTCACCTGGTGCTCTTAAGAACTTTTATTATGCGTCTGTGGCTCGCAGACGTAGGATGCTCGCTCTCTCTTTCTCTCTCTGAGGTTAGGTGGACTCCCGCAGCTTGTTGCAGCTGGGGAGATTCCCCCTTTTTTTCAATTCTTTTTTGGCACCCTTGCGGGGGTTGGCACTTTGCAACAAGGGGTGGGTGAGGTGGGTGGCATTGACACTCATTTGATCAATATTGCACTGCAGTTGCACCCTAACCTTTTGCGGCCATATTACTGGGTGCTGTACAATCTGCTCTTGGTCATTCAGGCTAGAGAAGTTGTAAGCTAGTTCACCAGGGATGTCAGTGAAATGGGAGGAAAGCCAATGGTGGTGATAAACGTAAAAACCTCCTAAAATGGAGATTTCAGCAAAAGGAGAGTGGGATAGAATGTATTCCACTTTAGAAGTGAGGTAGTCAGAGAGTTTTGGATAGTCAGTAGAATTAGGTGAAAGGAAGACAGCGCGGATGTATTTAGTTTGAGATTGGTAAATACTGTAAACCGTAGTCAGAGGGTATAGAATTCGGAGGATTCAAGTTCCGGAATACGAGGGCAAGTTAAGTTAAGTTAGGTTTAAGATATGTTTAAGTTTATAACTGCCGATATAAATTCTTTTATAGTTTTCGTATTTCAGTATTTTAAAATATCAATATCTATACTGATGCATTCGACCAACATATCCTAAGTTAGTTTTATTGTCTTATTCCATTTTAATCTGCCTATTTTTAAATTTTCAAATTTTCAAAAATTTAATTTTTTGTTTTTTAAACAAAGTTTAAAAAAATGTTGACATTGTAAAATTCAATATTTTTTTTATAGCACTGAAGATTGAAATGTATTTCCGAATTGTCTGTCTATACTTTTCACAGTTTCCAAATAAGAATGTTATATAACTGGGTTTTTATGTTCATCCTTATATATATATATATATATATATATATATATATATATATATATATATATATATATATATATATATATATATATATACACACTGTACGACTTTCAACTGCACCGATTGCAGTGGTTATGTACAGTATAATCTGAACGCGCTTATTATTAATTTTAAATCTACCCCTTTGCTGCATAGCGCTAACTTTACTAATTTTATTTTTGATGACACTAGACGATTTTACTCAATCTTAATGGATACCCATTTGCAAAAAAGGATTAACTCTATTCTAATTAATACAAAATAAGTAAATAAACAGTATGAAATGAGTATGTGGAAAGTATGTCTTTGAAGCGTTTTGAAGAAGTGAGAAATGATCTCTGACAATTCCTTTCTCTTTGTTATAATTGTTGAAATATTCGTTCGTTTCATTTGTCGCTACTATTCCTAATTAACTTCCAAACAAAGTCTTATACTTGCATAAATTAATGAGAATTGATGCACAAGTAAAATTCACCAACTTCCAAATCGCACTGATATGAAAAGCATATTACCAGTTTAATTCCGAAACTCAAATGGAGAACATTCTTACTTAATTACAGAACTTCTTTTGTAAATTTCATTCTCAAAGTCCTTAGTATATATCAGTGTTTTAATAAATACTATTAATATTACATACATAATAAAAATATTAATTTTTATATATGTTTAAACAATTTAACTAATGATAACGCGAGTGATAACTCGAATGATCAACAACATCGACGACGACAAAACGAAATTTGATTCGTATAGCTCGGTTCCCATCGACAATAACGCTGAATAATAATACTATAAGTAATAATAAAATAGAGGGTGGCCCAAAAGTCAGGACACATAGGGGAAATAATATGTTTCACTTATTTATTCATAATTTATTCATTTTATTCATAATAAATGCTCAAACTGACACCCATTAACCTTGATACACCTCTGAATTCTTCTGAGTGACATACCCACACGTCTCAACTTAACAGGGCGAACCAATGTATTTTCTCCCTTGGCTTTGCTGATTAAATTCATCTACTATACTTTGGTACCTGCTTCCTTCTTTTGCGTACATGAAGACCAACTTCACTCGCTCATCTTTCGTTAATTTTCCATACGTGTCTTGCCTGGAAGAGAGAAAACAAGCGGTATTAATATGAATCAATTTCCCCTATATCTCCTCACTTTTGGGCCACCCTGTATATTTACTCTGATTCAGACTTTATTTCGGGTCGTGCAAAAAAGGATTTATTTCATACCAATATTAAATTTTAATACTTTTAACAATTTTCCCTATAAGTAACTTTCATTGTAATTTTCATTAAAAATATTTAAAGCATTTTTAGAAAACAAACTATTTATAAAAAATCTTTTTTTTTTCATTTAAATTATGGAAACGGAAAACTGACCCTTCTAAAAAATAAAATATTTATCTTTCTTTCAACTTTTGTGTTTCAGATTTCGATACAGAACAAGATTATTTACTTAAGAATTATAGAATTTTAGTTCATTGTTTCAAATTAATGAGTTTCCTTCTTGTGTTAAGTAAAAAAACTGATTAAGATATTTTATTTTTTACTGATGTTTCGAGTAAAAGATTATTTTTTTATTGAGAGAGAGAGAGAGAGAGAGAGAGAGAGAGAGAGAGAGAGAGAGAGAGAGGCTTGAAAACAAGTAAACAGTTCCCTTTGCTAACCCCTACTCAGGTTCTATATGCCCGTTGGTTTTATTTATTCATATTGCAATAAAGGTGGAGTGGCCTAATTGCAGACCGCTTCATACGAGTAGGCCTCTTGACGGGAAGCAAAGCTACACTTCATTCAGTAAGCTGAACCAATTGCAGAAATCTAATTGAGTAGCAGTAATTGATTCAGAAATGCAACAGCCTTAAACCGAGGCTCTTCAGTTCAAAAGGAAGATAGAAGCTGAACTCCAAACATTTAAGATTCCAATTAAGCTTTCAAATAATACTTCGCAAACAACATCAACGCCAAATGGTATGATAAGAGCGTATCAGTTTACGATCAAAGTTAATGGTGTTACTGTTTGTTCGGCTTTGATTATTTGCACATATAAAGGATAATAAGAAAGTACTAATACTTTACCTCAAGTTTGTTTCATTATTTTTTACCTATAGCAAGACAAAAAGTTGGAAAACTATGGCGCTGTGGCAAAATCGTTACGAAGGACGAAGGTCAGCCTCATTCACGACGTTAAATAAAATTGATTAAGATCTCAATATGCTTGTGATCACTTCAACATACGCGAGTTGTGTTGGACCGTACAAAGAAGGGAGATGCGAACTGCATTATATTTTCGCCCTGAAGAGGGTGTTCATCTATCACAGTTCTAAAAAGAACTATAAAATTGCTAAGGAAACATTTCATAAAGACAAATGAAAAGTATGTTTGGTCATGAATAAAAACCTTATTTAAACAACTAAGGGCACTCAATATATTTTGCTCCACCCCTTTTTCTTAGCTAAATTATAGGCCATGGGGCTGACATGTCTTTTGTGTCGTAAGTTTGAACTTTCTGCGATTCACATAATCGGATTTTTCCAGTTTGAACCTCCCCTCCTTGTATAAAATCGCTTTTAAACGCCCTTGTATAAAACCGATGGTTAACGCAGTTTCAAAAATGGCGTCTGACAGTGATGTGCGTCGTAGACAGAGAGGTGTTATCGAGTTCTTAACCGCATAGAAGGAAACGGTTGGAAATATTCACAAACGTCTACAAAACGTTTACGGAGGTGCTGTTGTTGATCGAAGCACAGTTGGACGCTGGTCTAAACGTGTGAGATCATCGGAGAGAGGGAGAGCCAGCCTCGATGATGAGCCACGCAGCGGTCGCCCGGTATCGGCTGTGACATCTCATACTGTGCAACGTGCTAACAGCATTATTCGATGAAATCGGCGCGTCACATACAAGGAGCTATCATTGGAACTAGGAATTAGTGAAAGAAGTGTGAATATGATAATTCAGCAACTGGGATACTCAAAAGTGTGTTCACGGTTTGTTCCTCGCGAACTGACTGAAGATCACAAAGCCCAAAGAAAAGAAATTGCTTCTGAGTCGTTGGTTCGATACGAGACAGAAGGGGATGACTTCCTTTCACGAATTGTGACTGGGGATGAGACTTGGGTACACCACTTTGAACCTGAAACAAAACGCCAATCCATGGAATAACACCATGCCTCCCTCTGCAGGAAAGGTTATGGTCACCATCTTCTGGACATGAAAGGGGTTGATTCTGGTGGACATTATGAAGAAAAGACAAACAATCAACTCAGAGGCATATATTGCTACCTATAGAGACTCCAGAGATGTATAAAGCGAGTTCGACCAGAGAGAAAACTGGACGACGTCCTTCTTTTGCACGATAACGCAACACCACACAACAGTTTGCAAACAAGAGAGGTCACTACAAAAATGCGCTTGACTGTGTTACCCCACCCTCCATGCAGCTCGGATGTGGCACCTTCAGACTTCCATTTGTTTGGGCCAATGAAGGATGCTATTCGTGGAAGAAAGTTTCAGAGTGACGATGAGGTTGTTGAGGAGGTTAAGAGGTGGCTCGAGCGGAACCCAGCGGACTTTTACCAGCAAGGAATAAAAACCATTGTTTCGAAGTGGAGGAAAGCCGTAGAAAAGGATGGAGACTATGTGGAAAAATAAAAACTTGTAAAAAAGGTATGTAACTACTTGTGAACAAAATTTTTGGAACTTACAAGAAAACTTAGAAAGAAAAAAAAAGGTCGGGCAAAATATATTGAGTGGCCCTCGTATTATTATTCACTGTCGACCCAATTAGACACTGTTGTGTGAATCGGTGAGTATTGATTTCTTTTATCAATTTTCAGGAATTTTTAGATTTCACTATCTTACTATCTTAAAATACATTATAAAAATCCAATGCCAAAATAAGTAATTCAGTTTAAACGTTAAAGATTTTAAAATATTGTCTATTCTTAAATTTATATATTTAGTTATCTTGGAATAATGTAGTTTAATTCACCAAATAATTTAATTTATTTTAACTTGATCTTAAAGTGTGTTTCGTGGAGTCTCGATCGGTTAGGGCGCCGCCCGGCAAAGGTAAAACTCCGCTGATCATGTGTGTTCGAACCCCAGTGCTGCCGAGAGTTGGGGCGGTTGTCTTTTCTGTATTTTACATCACGACGAAGCGGCGGGCCGGCCACTTCCTTTTAATTGACTGTAGCCCAGGCTCACGCTTGGAGGATTTGGGACATGTATGTTACCTTACCTTTAATTTAATTTTAAATACTTTAAAATTGTCTCCACTGAAAATGTGGGAACTTACTACATGAAATGTCGGGGTGTTTTAATAAATTGGCTTATATATATATATATATATATATAGTGTTATGTATGGGAATAATGTAATAAGGCTAATTAATTACTGGTTATAAATTAACTAACAAACGATTGCCCATGCAAACAGAATGAATTTGTATGTGTAAATACCAAACTGAAAACGAAACTCAAACAAAGAATTGCTCTTCGTCAAAAGCGGCGCTGGGCATTTCGAGTTAAAGGAAAGAATTTGGAAATTCTTAAGTACATGAAATTAAAAACATATGCATGTTAAATACTCATGTAATTTAGGAAAAAGAAATGAAGTCAATTGTCTCTTTAATTCTGAATAAGATCGGATAAAAATACCATATGTAGGTTACCCAAAAAACGAGGAAACTAACTAATGTAAAAATTCCATTTTAAAACAAAAACATAGCCATGAGAATTCGAATCTGTTTGAGGAGTCGTTCAAAAAATGAAACGCCGAACCGAAATTATACTTTTGTATTAAACGGGAAAACTCCGTTAGAATTAAATTGTCATATTATTAACAAGTTTAATGGCATGTTAAAATTACATCTTCTGAAAGGTTAATAATTCTTAAAAATAGGATGAATTAATTTAAGAGAATCTTATTTGGATGTAAATAAATTTTACGCCTGGCAGAGCGTGAATACAGTACGCCGAGTTAAGGAATAACTTATCATATAAAAATGAAATCGGATTGTCGCAGAGAACGAGAATGAAATTTATATCAAATTACTCTTTACCTATTGCCGAATAACGAGCATAAAGTTATGTTAGTTAAAAGATGGGATTAATGTCTTCTATTATGGTATAAAACGCGAAGCAAAAGGGGCCAAATAAGAAACACCAACCTCGCTGAGGTGGAGCAGTGCGTCTCGAGGCTTGTTGAACGAATGTTCCCCCCACAAAATCTGTGCTGAAATTTAAATGAGAAAATTAAATTTATTTCTCCTTTTAAGAATAAAAAACGAGTTCTTAGGGGAAGTTGCTCAATTATGTAAATATACATATATTGTGCCGTACGTGAAAATTCAAATCGTCTATGGCACATAGAAGCGAAATTGTTCTTCTAATTTTGAATAAATTACGCGCAAAGCTGAAATAGTCTTTCCTTAAAATTTAATGGGGGAAAAAGTAGAACTCCTGGTTACATTTGCGTAACTAAAAGGACAAAAAATAGTCTATCATATTTTCCCGTAAAGAAAACGGGTGTCTAGTTCTCTCGATTGAGTACACATTTACTGTATACGAAATTGGGGTAATCTAACAGTGTTATTCCCATTGTAATTTATTTCCAATGGCTAATCCGATCTAGGAAGGTCTACCTGGCAGATAAGTGGTTCTAATTGTAATTCAAGTAATACGAAATTCATTTATTCTACTCGCATTATGTATGTTAGCTAATGTGGTAGAAGGCCAAACAGGTCTATGGTTGTAACTTAAATTGTTATTGGTCCATTCACTTAATGGTCTTGTGTATTACAATACGGCTGTATTCAGTTAAATAACTACAAATTGTAGATTAAACTTGTCTAACAGTTAAATTTAAATTGCTTGTGCATTTTACCAAATTTTATTATTATTAAGTGTCTTCCCTAAATAAACCAAAATTTATCACTGGCAACAATTTCCTTTTTGCAGTGCGAGTTGTTTAGTAAGAGTTTGACGCATAAATTATTTTTGTAAAAGGCTTTTCAACTATTCCCCTACACGGATTGACAGAGAAATAGAACTATATAACAAGTGATATATATAATCTTCGGTTAAATTTATATGATGTGGTTTAAAGGAAAACAGTTTAAAATAAAAGTATAAATCATACATTAAATGTAAAATATAAAACCACGTAATATTATATACATACATATATATACATACATACATATATATATATATATATATATATACACCGTATGTCCCACAAAAAAGTACACCCAACTTTAGATTGTACTAACTCCTCCAAAAATTGAGATATTTTGGATCTGTTTGTTTGATTTAATATAGCAAATTAAATCGTTTAAACATGAATAAATTTGAACGTTAACAAAGAATAGTGTTTAAGCATCTGCTTTTAACTGAAGGGTACAGCAAAATGGGTTGCGCGGAATGATCATTTCTCCCAGCCAGATAGCTCCTCTTGCTTTAACCAATGTGCTACTTTTTACGTTGAAGGATATTGCAAATATTTTTTTTAAATAATTCGAACTTTTGTATCTAAGATACGAGTCATACATATAAATGAAGAATCTGAATTACTAAATTTATAAATAACTTTGAAACCCTTATCATGCAGTTTACACGAAGGCAGCGCGTTCTCATGGTCACAACTTATCTGCAAACTAAAAGCTTAAAACAAGTTCAGAATACCTTCGAATTGCAATTTCTCGATAGAGCTTCTTCAACTAAACATACAATTTTGAAGAATGTTCGGAAATACAAAGAAGAAGGAACGGTCCTCAATTTGAACAAAGGACGTTCAGGTCATCCGAAGACGGCAAGGACAGACGAGAACATTCAGCATGTTCGGCATTTATTAGAGAGACATCCAAAAGTGTCCACCAGGCGAAATGGTACAGAACTCTCACGCATGTCATTTCATCGAATAGTTCGTGAGGATTTGAATTTGTACCCATACAGAATGGAAAGTCGGCATCAACTCATTGAAGGAGATCTACCTCGCCGCCTAAGATTTGCCCAGTGGTTTCTTGAAAAACCAGAAAGATTCACGGAACAATTAGTGGTTGAAGATGAGGCGGCCTTTTTTATGAATGGTCTAGTGAACAGACAAATCTGCCGTCAGTATGCACCAAAAAATCATCCACCTGACAATCATATCTACAAAAAGAATAACTCTAGACAAAAACTGTCTCTCTGGGTAGGACTGTGCGGTAATGGAGCGGTAATTGGCCCGGTCTTTTACGATGGTAATCTAAATGGTGAAGCTTACCTAGAAATGATAGACCGAGAAATCCTTCCACAAATACGTATTACTTATGGAAACCGATTTAATCGTATTTGGTGGGTGCAAGACGGAGCTCCTGCTCACAGGAGTTATTGTGAAGGAACGCTTGCAGGAAGTCTTCCACCAAAGAGTAATTGCTACAGGCCATGACATTGAATGGCCTCCCAGAAGCCCCGACTTGACCCCGTGTGATTACTTTTTATGGGGGTCATTTGAAAAATAGAGTATTTGCATCACAACCTATCAATTTAGATGATTTGAGGACTCGCATCACAGCTGAAATCAACTTGTTTAAAGACAATCCAGATCTTATCAAAAGAGTGATGCGGAAGATGAGAGCTCGACTCCAGATTTGTATCGATAGGAATGACGGTCATGTTGAAAGAAAACGAAACTAAGCATAACTTTTGCAATAAGGAATAAAGAAAAATCTGCTTTGTATCTTATTAAAATTATGTTAAAGTATCTATTATTATGTATTTGTCTTTTCATTACATCGATAGCACACATTATTTTTTCATTGACCAATTTTGTGCAATCCATTTTGTTGTACCCTTCAGTTAAAAGCAGATGCTTAAACACTAAATCGTTTAAACATGAATAAATTTGAACGTTAACAAAGAATAATTTGCTATATTGAATCAAACAAACAGATCCAAAATATCTCAATTTTTGGAGGAGTTAGTACAATCTAAAGTTGGGTGTACTTTTTTGTGGGACATTTGCATTATATATATATATATATATATATATATATATATATATATATATATATATTATATATATATATATATATATATATATATATATATAAAATGCAAAACTACAAGGAAAAAAATATTTCAAGGTCTTTCGTGTATTCAGAAGTACACCTTTGCAGAGAATGAAGGGAGACGGCGAGATGACGAAAATATATACACATGTACAACGGAACAGAGAAATAAAAGCGATAAGCACATGATTAGCAAGCGTTGATTAAAGGCAAACGACATTTTAAGAAGATATTGTCAATTTTATACATTCCCGCACTGTTACTGAAATTATTTTTAAAATGGATGAATACACATTCTAGAATATTCCTTACAATTATAGCTCAGTATGAAGTGGGATAGTTCTAAAGAGCTCATTAAAAACAATGATTAGATTACATCTGTACATATGGTTAAACAGTGCATTAGATTTATACGGTTAAAGTTCGCCTAATAAAGAATAGCCCAGATAATGCGGTTGCTTGTGTGTATTTGATCGGATGTACACAATGTAACTCAGTAAAAAAGGCCAAACGGGAAAAATTTTAGATATCAGGGTAAACAGTATAAATATGCGTGTAGAACGGTAAATAATTCTAATACATTGTTTAACCGGGCAGCGGAGAAGCGGGGCAGCGGGACAGCAGATCTGCTACTGCCCATTCGAGATGTTCTGGTCCTCTGCCTGATTGATTCACTTTTCATAAACTTCTGCAACATTGACTCGGGCATTGAGGCGTACATTCCATATTCTATTCCTACTACTATTGCAAAAAAAAACCTTGGCTTAACTTTATTTGTTCTAATGCTATCCGCAACAGAGAGGGTCTTTCAGAAGGTACCGTCGCTATCCAACTCCTGCCTCTCACTCAGCTTATATATGTGCTCGGAATCGTGCAAAATCTGTTCTTCGACTCGCCAAAAATGCCTTCATCAGACAAAAATGTGAAATCGTATCCAATTCTAATTCTGGTAATCTACTTAAGCTCCCGTCTCTCCGATTTTCATAAATTATGCATAGGTAGCTTCGTTTCTTCATTAGGAATGCGATTTAGACAGTCTCTAGTAAGGGAACTGCTTTAAAACCTAACCCAACCTAAAAAAAATCTAGAGAGTTTTAAGAACAAAGTCTAGCGAGTTTGTAATTTTACAGGATTTTTAATGAAAATCTAGTGTTTTTTTAGTTAGAGAAAATCACCAGATTGACGACAACATTAGTATTCGTGTAAATTCTAATTGGATTCAGTTTGGTGGTGTTTGCTATATAATTATGACGTGCCGTTCGTGTGATTTCGACTTTGAGGACTTGATTCATCATGTGCCCTAGATGAAGACAAAGCGTTGGATGTTTTTATCAATTACGGCGTTATTTTCTCATCCTTAACTTGCCCGAAATGTGACAGCGAGTGCCTAATACGAAAAGATCAGAAGATATTTAGGTGAAATAATCAATATTAACATGTTAGGTTAATTGAGTGCCCAGTTAGGTCAACTGAATGCCTGGTTAGTTAATTGAATGCTCGGTTAGGTCATCTGTACGCCTTTGATGATTGGTTAGGTTAAGTCGTGATATTTTCGTTAGTTTAAACGAAAATAACGAGAGCAAACTTTTCTGGTTAATTTTGAGGTGTTTTTCACGTTTCCTGTGGTAATGCGTCGTTTACGAGATCTCGTAGCATGAACTTATCCTGTATGTTTATGTTTATATCTCAAAAACTACGCATTTGCACAAGAAACCAATGGCAGATTCATGCAAAGCACCTCAAAATTGACCAGAAAAGTTTGGTTAAAACTCACTAGATTTTTTTAGGTTAGGTTAGGTTTTGAAGCATTTCTCTTACTAGAGACTGTCTAAACGCATTCTTAATGAAGAAACGAAGCTACCGATGTATAATTTATGAAAATCGGAGAGACGGGAGCTTAAGTAGATTATTACCCTAATTCTTCTCGCTCTTTTTGGCATTTTGCTAAGAACCTCTAACAACTTTACTTCCTCTTCTTTCCCTCCTCTTTTCCATTCCGACGGCTCAGTTGCCGTCTCTTCTTCTGATAAAGCTGAACTCTTCGGTCAGACTTTCGCTTCCAACTCAACTCTGGACGATTCCGATGCTGTTCCTCCATCTCCTCCTCCTCCTCCCTCTGACTTTATTATGTCTGAAATTAGAATTTCTTCTAAAGATGTTCTTTCTGCCCTATCTGGGCTCAACTGTAGGAAGGCGTACGGTCCTGATGGTGTTTCTCCTGTTGTTATTAAGAACTGTGTTTCAGTGCTAACACCGTCGCTAGGCAAACTCTTTCGTCTTTGTCTTTCATCTGGTACTTTTCCTTCCTGCTGGAAGTTCGCTTTCATTCAGCCTCTCCCAAAGAAGGGTGACCGCTCTCAATCTTCCAACTATCGTCAATTGCTTTGATTTCTTGCCTTTCTAAAGTTTTTGAATTTATCCTTAATAGAAAGATTCTAAAACACCTCGGTTTCTATACTTCCACCTGTGCCTTCCTCTCTAATTTCCTTTCTCTCCGATCTATAGCTGCGGTTGTAGATGGCCACTGTTCTTCTTCTAAAGAACAACAGTGGTGTTCCTCAGGGTTCTGTCCTGTCACCCACTCTTTTCCTTTTATTTATTAATAATCTTTTAATTCGCATTCCCTGTCCTATTCACTCCTTTGCCGATGATTCTCAAAGCGCCCCTCTCAACAGTCACTCCGTGATTCGCGTAGACGGCTATGCGACACCTGACCTCTGATGTTTCTGCTATCTCTGATTGAAGCAGAGAAAACCTTGTTGCTTTCAATGCCTCAAAAACGCCTCCATCTGTCTACTCGTCACAATCTTCCACACGACTATCTCCTTACCTTCAACAACACACAACTCAAACCTTCCTCTTCTCTTAGAAGCTGTTTTAGAAACAGAATGTTAAGAGGTTAGGTGTGCTGTACCGCTTCCGCGGTTTCCTTAGGCGCCCCCCCTGCCTCCCCCCTCAGTTGCCCTATCTGTTCAAGGTCTTGTTCGCCCTTGTTTGGAGTGTGCTTCTCATTTATAGAGTGGCTCAACCCACACAGTTCTACTTGATGAGACGAAAAGCCTTTGATTCCACCCGATCAATTTCCCGCCTCTTACTGACTGTCTTCAATCTCTCTCTCTTTGCCGCATTGTTGCCTCGCTCTCTCTTTACTAGCGCTATTATAACGGACACTGCTCTTCTAAACACTCTAACTGCATGACTCCTCCTTTAAGGAGAGCACCAGTACCAGGCATTCTACACTTTCTCATTCTTTTTCTGTCCATCTCTCTAACGCAAGGGTTAATCGGTATTTTCAATCTTTCATCTACTCAACTGGTCGACTCTGGACCAATGTTCCTCAATCCATCTTTCCCTTTATCTATGACCTCCAATCTTTCAAACACAGGGTGTCTAGGCATATCGAAAACCCTGGACCTTGATTTTGGCTCTGTTCTTCTTCTATGCGAAATTTCCAACATTTCCCCTCCTTCCTGCCTAAAAAAATATAAACAGTAAATGACGCAATAGTAAAATTATTAGCACTGAGGTGATCTATTTGAGAAATAGGCTTGCCCATGCTGTTCCACTTTGGAGGATAAACAATATTCATTACTAAATTCTTTTTAAGTTGTTCATAAACACTAGATTTGCATTTTCTAACATAGGTGTGTATTCGGTGAGATGCAGCATGACGTAATAACTCTTGTGGCATTCGTCAACGAGTTTTATGATCCAGAGTCTGTTTCTCTTTGGTAAACGTTGACTCCTTCATTTCATGCTGGCTATATTCTTTGACGCATTTTAAACTCGCGACATAGTTTATTTGAATATCCTGTTCGACAGCTTCGCATGATTTAAGGTATACTTAAAGATCTTCCATTCAGCCGCCTTTTGTGGCCTTTGTAAAGCCGACAGATGTTGTGAGTACTCAGAGTACTAGTTGAGGAAGGGGGAACAAGCAATATCCGCAGCAGTCATTGTTATTAAAAAAAGTTAAATTTTCTGTAGTCGGCGGTGTAAAACTTCAACTGAGAACAGGCACACACCAACAATGGCTGCGAACAACTAAACCGGTAGAAAAATATTGGAGAATAATAATGACGTACGTTTGTGGGCAGTGTTTGTACGTTATACTCAGACAAGATGACAAATTAACTGCTACTATTTTCAGTGGCTGTACAATACATTTCCGACACACACACACACACACACACATTGTGGAATGGGTTAATAAAACTCATCACTCTGTTTAAATAATTAAATAAAGTGCACAATATAAATAAGCATTCAATAATGAGTAAAATAAACTCTAAAACAATTTATAAAAACTTTTAAAACGGTAACAGGCTATATACTGCACTTATTCATTCCCACAGAAGCCAAAGGGAACAGTATCGTAGGTACCAGGTAACTGGTAATATTTACTGCAGGTGTTATGACACACCTTTGCCCCTCTAAGTTCCTTCACGCCACCCAAATTGTATGCGCGAAGGTTATGAGTCCAAGTACGGAGGTGCGGCATCCTCATCTCCATCATCTTCTAAACTCACTAGATCAGTGGTTCCCAATCTTTTTCACTCCATTCCCCCCTTGGGGAATCTCCAAAATCCCCGTGGACTCCATTATTTTTATGGGTTTTGGGGAAAAAATGAAGGATGAAAAATAAACGATTCTGATCAGGAGATGAAGAAACATCTTTTTAATTTTTGTAAGTTGTCAACAATAAAAAACGACTCATATAATTAATGATCACACAATTACATCATCAATAGATTTCACTCACATAATGTATTTCACTCATCATTATCTTACAAACTTACATAAATTTGACTTGTCATTAGCCTCACAACAAACTTGAGTTGGGTTGGGAAGAACCAAGTTCATTTGTCCAACAGCGCAATGGGAAGGATGACATTGCTTCC
The DNA here is from genome assembly GCA_023014485.1 of Bathynomus jamesi. Lineage (NCBI taxonomy): Eukaryota > Metazoa > Arthropoda > Malacostraca > Isopoda > Cirolanidae > Bathynomus > Bathynomus jamesi. The sequence continues at coordinate 293,316 of JAJOZX010000201.1, read as the reverse complement.
TCTCAATCAGTCGCTTAATTCGAGGGTGCATCACTGCCATGGCACATCTGTCCGGGTCCACATCTAATCGGTTCCGACTTTTATTCTTTATTTGTAGAAAGGTGGAGAAACCAGACTCGCATAAATAGATGGAGGAAAATGGCAAGAGGACTCGAAGTGCGATCTCGCTGACTTTGGGGTACGACCGGTACATTGAGGACCAGAATTCTCTCAGCGAATTTTCTTCATAGAGATCTTTGGCAGCAGAATCGTTCTTGAGATCAAGGTATTCGTCCTGAACATCATCGGGAATGGTAGCAACATCAAGAGTGCCAGAGAAAGGATTCCTCACCAATTTCGCTTCCTCCTCTTCGAATTCCGGGAAGTACATTTTGAGTTCGCTTTCCAAGGATTTCAGGTGCTGAGTGATGTCGGTTTTGAGAGCTGGGTCAAGCACATGATTCTTTTCAATCTCATCGAGGACAGCTGAAAGCTTCTCGAACATGGTGATATTTCCTGCATTGGCTTTCCTTTGCCAATTCTGGAGCTTCGCAAGAAACGCGTGAAGATAATCCATGAAGTGAAACACGTTCGTTCCCTTGCCTTGTAGCTTGAGATTCAGCCTACTTAGCTGCTCGAATATATCTTTCCTGACGATATCTCAGGCCAGACTGAGGTGAGTCTGGGCTACACACAGACGGGTACGTGACACGTTAGTTCAGCCCAACGCCCGTCACACAGACAGGTACTGGACTCATGAATCCTGAGCTAATCCGTTAAAAGCGAAAACTACTAATATATAAATGTTAAAAATTGTATTGGCATTAACAAAATGCGTTTTCACTTGAATCACAGACATTTTAAAAATAAAAAAATTCTCAGAGGAATCTGTTAAGTTAAAATTTTATTTTAAATATTAATCACTTCTTCCCTTATGAAGGCCAAAGACATAGCAATCAATATGTAGACATCGCTATGTAGACACCACCATTACAACAGTGACGATACCATTTGAAGTCATCCAGTGAGTGATTTCAAAGTCAAATGCAAAGTTAAATTGAAAAGAAGGCAGGGTAGAATTTGCCTTCTAAGTCGAAATAAATAATAAAACCTTAATTATTTCAGATTTCCCGGATTTTCTGGAAAATTTTCCAACTTTTCATAGCTCGCCGTGGACCCCCTGAAATCTTGTCGTGGACCCCAGTTTGGTAACCACTGCACTAGATCTTTGAGTGAATTAAGGTTGACGATTTGTCGGTTTGCTTGGTTTAAAGTGATGCCTTTAGCCTTCGCGATATATTTCAACTCATTCCCAATCCTCACATGTACCCTGTACTGTAAGTTTTTCATTTCAGTGGAGGCAAAAGAGGCGGCATAGGCGTTATCCCCATACTCGTCCTTGATCTCATCAGTCAGCCCACCGAGGAATTCACCAATAGGGGCATATATTCACCTTCTTTCTCCATGAACATTACACTATCTGTATCTGCGTACAGGACCCGCCGACCAAGAGAGTACATGAGTCCCCATAGCTTGATGCGTCCGTATGCTGTTCTGAAACTGGCTACTGGTGTGTTTGTGACACGTAACGTGTCCATGGACATCTCTGTTCTATTGTATCGGACTATGTACGTATTGCCTACATTCCTGATTTCAATGACTTCTTTATCAACAGCATTGGCACAGTCCCACACCTCATCGAAACTATAGGCTAGATGGACTTTCCCCTTGTAGGTGTTCTGTGCAAACTTGCCCCAAAGGCTGTTCAGCAAAAGCTTAGCACTAAAGCGCTTACCAGGGTTTTGACCAATTTGTTTCCGGTCAAGTTGTATACCTTCGCGATCATGGTAACGCTGTATATATACACGCTGTTTTTTCATCTTCGGTCTCAACACTTCGTGGGTATCCCGATGCCTCAACTTTATCTTTCAAGAAGGTGTTAATGTATGACGTGAAGAGATTGGCGAAATTTTGGAATCTTTACATCTTTACCGTGATGAACGGCCAGAGCCAACTTGGAGCTAGTGAAAACACCCCGGATCCTCCTCTGGATGTTTGTATGACTACACGTGCTGCTTTTCTTCTCCGTGCACTTCATGCACAAGGGAAACACGAGTTTATGGTCTATAACAATGGATAAGATCGGCGAGGGGGCAGCACATAAATGATAACTAATTTGGACTTTTTTTCATTGAAATTGGCCGAGAACTCATCGATGGTAGGCAGTGCGGGTCCCACGAGCTCTTCAGGGACGCCTACAGGGTACGGACTGTTCATCATCACTTGGGGGTATAAAGAACAGAAATAGTAGTCGTGGAGCTTCACGACCTCCGTAGGTGGAAAGTATAGTTTGAAAGGATTTGTACGCCCTCCAAACAAACTGTTACCACACTTGAGAGGATTCACTACCATTGTGCGATCGACTGCCCTTATTCCATCGCGGAACTGATCATTCGTCTCCATCAGCGCATCATATTCATGATCCCAAAATACCTTATGAGTGAACTGGCTTTTTATAAGTTGATTGCGGGTACGAGTCCATACAAGACTATCGGCAGGAGATCTGCTATGAACATCATCTGTGATGCCACACTCAGGACGTGGACATCCATGCTATCAACACCCATTAAAGGAGAACGCCGTCTTCTCTCGGTGCAGGGATCCTCACTCATCCCATCGATCCAAAAAACTCAACCATTAATCCTAACGGCAACTTCCCCCGTGTTGCGAGCATGTTTTATAAGTATGCCTGTCTGCTGTTGTATGTTTCTGAGCCAGTAAATGGCCTTATACCCATAACTGCGTGGGTTGTTCCTGGGTATAATGGGAAGTGTATCTTTTGGCATGAAATTGTTCTTGAATACGATAAAGCATAATGACGCGATCGTTGTTGCAGTTTGTAGCAGGTCACAGTTGAAACGGGTTATGTACACCCTTCTAAAGGATTGAAAGCATACTCTAAGTACGCGTACATCATTCACACAATACTGTTCACATTCATTCGCAATATTGTAAGGATTATCCTCATTAAAGCTGTGGTAATAACGGTCAAAGTCTCCACGCTCATTATTACTCAGGACCCCACCCGCTAAACATTATTTTAACTATGACGGCATATGTAATTGGAAGTGCGTGAGTGAGGAATGTGTAAGGGAAATACCCTTTTGAAACTTCAGCATCTATGCCCATTATCTTGGGTAGCTTAGCTAATTCGCAAGGTGTGAATAATAGCGTGTCTTTAAATTGGATATTATTCCTTATCCGCATTTGAATAAGCTTGTTCTGTCTTTTCAAGGGATCACCCGTGAATAGATCTGATGACTCGTGTTCAAGCAGTTCCTTATAAAAAAACTGCGTATACAATTTTGCGCATTATGAGCTAGAATATACACAGTCATAGTTTTAAACTGATCCGCTAGCTTAACAATATATGTAGGTCACAAGCCGTTTCACGGGCGAGTCTCTTACGGTCGTATCAAAAATATTTGTCCGTTTACTACATTTGAGGCATTCATCATAGTCAAAATTTATGTCACTCATCACAAATGGTCTGGGTTACGAGTAAATGGAAGCTAATGTCTTTGTTTTCGGGGTTCGTATAGGTCTCTATGTCATCGTACACTGTTATGCAAGGTTTATTTTTGGGTTTGGTATCTTTCATATAACATACATGGTTTACACCATCCGCCTTATATTTCTCATGGCATGTAGAACAATGAATTTCATCACATTTATGTGGGAACTCACTGCTATCATTCATTATATGAAGCATATCACACTCGCAAATCGTTATTTTCTTGCACGTCCCATTTGATTTATGGAAATCAAAACATGCACTATTGAAAAACGTCCGTCTACGAGAGACAGCCAGAAAATAAGTTTACACGGCGTATAATTTCGTAACTAAAGGACCTACATTACGAATTCACCTGATACAAACATAATCAGTCATTGTTGGCAACACTGCACGTCGACTCGGCTGCCATCTACCGTACATTGGTTATATGAGTCAGTTGAACATGGCGGCTCGACTGGAACACTGCCCTGCCCCACGGAGCAGTCCAGGACGTTTACGCTTAATGGCTGCTCGTAAACGTTCCAGTGTTGAACACTATGCAGCTGCATTGATTGTTGTGCCTTTTTGCATGAAGTCTGCGAGCAAAACGCCTTTGCGGTCCCAAAACACGATAACTATCACTTTGCCAGCGGACCTCACAATCTTGAACTTCTCTGGTCACGGGGACCCAGGGTATTTCCATTCCATGCTGGCACGTTTTGTTTCCGGAGTACGGTGATGAACCCAGGTCTCGTCTCCTGTGACAATGCGCTCGAGAAATTCTTGACCACTGACAGACTCGGAATATCGTTGCAAACATGACAGGGCACTGTTCCAGTCGAGCCGCCATGTTCAACTGACTCATATAACCAATGTACGGTAGATGGCAGCCGAATCGACGTGCAGTGTTGCCAACAATGATTAACGAATTCACCTGATATAAACATAATCAATGTAGGTCCTTAAGTTTACACGCCATATAATTTTGTAACTAATTTTCTGACCGCCCCTCGTACATCCATTACAATCTCTCTTCTCGGCTTCACCCACTTGACTTTCACATCTAGGGCTTTTACACTGATCACAAACCATACGAAAATCTTTACAATGTTTCAGCAGATCATCCGTAAACTCAAGGCATCCCTTACACAAATCATGATATCTTCCATACTTACGACTTTTATCGTAACTTGCGTAGAGAGATCTAATATAACGACTGAGAAGGCGTGTTGATCTCACCAAACCTAAAATAAGTAAAGGTTTTATACGATCTCTCACACTACTTTTAAAAATATACACTGCCCTACCGTGCTCATCCAATCCAAATACAACTATACGTACTGTCACTTCCCGCTCAACCTTTCTCAGTTCTTCAGGCCCCATATTACAGTTAAAATCAAGATTACAGTCTGTAGCTACTTTTCGCGCATGCGTCGCAACCGTAGGTAATCAAATTTGTTTTGCACACATTTAATGCAATGAACATGTGTGCAAGAACAACAGCCATAAAACCGCAATCAGTGTGACCCTGTAAATTTTATAGCTATTAAAGTTAAATGTATAAGGTGTCGCGTCATGAACCACAACACGGAAGACGTGGTCTATATCAACTAATAAATCGTTCATATTAAACTTTGAACTGCTCTGCATAGTAGTTGGCTTCCTTAGCTACATAAATCAATGGTGCTGTTACTTGCCAGACAAAAACACCAAACTTTCAGAGTTTGTTCTTAAATTAATTTTCTGGATCCGTTGATAAAGTCAAAGTAAATATAAACACGATTTCTTGAATTATGCAACATTTCCTAATGGCCACCAGATTTAGATATACGTTATAAAATGGTACAGTTCAATTGTTTCTAATAACACTGACACAACAAATGTGAGGCTAAATGCACTTACAGGTAGTGTGCACATCGGTGTTTGTTGTTCGGGTATATAATTTATTACTATATCTTTCTTCCATCTCCACAGGTGACGAGGGAAGCTCTGTTGCATCTGTATAGGAAGTCCATACCCCACCCTGATATGCAGCTCGAGTGCAGTCCTGTAGTCTGCATCATCTCCATTGAATGTTGCACGCTGTAACTTGGCCAAAGCAAAAGCAGTAACTTGGTGTGCATAATGCGTTCTGGTTATATAGGAGCACTTGAGGAAAGAGTCTGCTGTTCCGCCCTAGCTACACCTGCTTCCGTAAGTGATGTGATTCATCCAGAAGATTGTAAGATGACACCAACGGAAGTCCATACCCCACCCTGATATGCAGCTCGCTGTGGTTCATCCAGAAGACTGTAAGATGACACCAACGGACGGAAGTTCAACCCCACCCTGATATGCAGCTCGCTATGGTTCATTCAGGAGACTGTAAGATGACACCAACGGAAGTGTGTCGCGCTAGAAATGGATTCCCTAGAAAAATTCAGGTTCACGATCCATCAACGTGTACTATAAGCGGTCGTACAGGATATGGTAAAAATGTGTTTATGCTTAAAATTATTAAAGATGAAGACGCTCTGTTCTCAGAACCTGTACACAATGTGATATGGTGCTATTCGACATACCAATCTATTTTCAACGATTACAAAGACATAGTCTCATTCCACAAAGATATTTACGATATTAGTTCGTTAAAGGAGAATGAGCATACGGTGATTGTGATCGACGCTCTCTCATGAGAAATGAATAAAACGTTTGCCGAGACGTTTACAGTATTCTCCCATCATCTTAACATAAGCATACTCTTCATCAACCAAAATCTATTTTTCAAGAATAAGTATATGCGTAATGTTTCATTAAACACACAATTCCTCGGCTTATTCGCGCAACGGCGAGCTGTTTCACAAGTTGGAGTGTTAGCCAGTCAAATGTTCCCGAGATAGCGTAAGGCTTTTTGGAAGTTTATAAAGAAACAACGAGTCGACGTTACGGTTATTTGCTCTGACCTTCACCTTTTAAGAACGAATATATTTCCAAATGAGGCTGAAACAGTGTATATTCCAGAATGACGAAGCGTCTAAAGAAATATCGCGACTTTATATAAAAACCTTTCCCCGCCTACCTCACACTCTCCAATGATTGTTTTTCAAAAATGTGGACACCGACTTTTAAAAATGTATCTGTGAAGTCTGTCCCAATGTTATAAAATGCAATGTACCAATGACACCTTCGCAGAAGATCCGTTTACGTCGTTACAAGAACATAATACGAATGCTCGCTCGTAAGAGACAAACTATGTCAAAGAAAAAGCGACTTGTACAAAAAGGTGGCTCTTTCCTGCCAGTCTTATTTTCAGTTTTAGCCCCTTTATTATCTAGTTTAATACGAGGGCCACTCAATATATTTTGCCCGACCTTTTGTTTTCTTTCCAAATTTCCTTGTAAGTTCCAGAAACTTTGTACATAAGTAGTTACATTCCTTTTTTACAAGTTTTTATTTTTCCACATAGTCTTCATCCTTTTCTACAGCTTTCCTCCACCTCGAAACAAGGGCCTTTATTCCTTGCTGGTAAAAGTCCGCTGGGTTCCGCTCGAGCCACCTCTTAATCTCCTCAACATCATCATCGTCACTCTGAAACTTTCTCCCACGAATAGCATCCTTCATTGACCCAAACAAATGGGTCTGAAGGTGCCAGATCCGGGCTGTATGGAGGGTGGGGTATCACAGTGAAGCGCATTTTTGTGATGGCCTCTCTTGTTTGCAAACTGTTGTGTGGTGTTGCGTTATCGTGCAAAAGAAGGACGTCTTCCAGTTTTCTCTCTGGTCGAACTCGCTTTATACGTCTCTGGAGTCTCTGTAGGGTAACAATATATGCCTCTGAGTTTGTCTTTTCTTCATAATGTCCACCAGAATCACCCTTTTCATGTCCCAGAAGATTGTGGCCATAAACTTTCCTGCAGAGGGAGCCATTTTGAACTTTTTCTTGCGTGGGGAGTCTGCGTGATGCCACTCCATGGATTAGCATTTTGTTTCAGGTTCAAAGTGGTGTACCCAAGTCTCATCTCCAGTCACAATTCGTGAAAGGAAGTCATCCACTTCTGTCTCGTATCGAACCAACGACTCGGAAGCAATTTCTTTTCTTTGGGTTTTGTGATCTTCAGTCAGTTCGCGAGGAACAAACCGTGAACACACTTTTGAGTATCCCAGTTGCTGAATTATTGTATTCACACTTCCTTCACTAATTCCTAGTTCCAGTGATAGCTCCTTGTATGTGACGCGCCGATTTGATCGAATAATGCTGTTAGCACGTTGCACAGTGTGAGATGTCACAGCCGATGTCGGGCAACCGCTGCGTGGCTCATCATCGAGGCTGGCTCTCCCTCTCTCCGATGATCATACACGTTTAGACCAGCGTCCAACTGTGCTTCGATCAACAACAGCATCTCCGTAAACGTTTTGTAGACTTTGTGAATATTTCCAACTGTTTCCTTCTCTGCGGTTAAGAACTCGATAAGCTCTGCTTACGATGCACATCACTGTCAGATGCTATTTTCCAAACTGCGTTAACCGTCGGTTTTATACAAGGGCGTTTAAAAGCAGTTTTATACGAGGAGGGGAGGTTCAAACTGGAAAATTCCGGTTATGTATGCTCCGTGGCGTAGCGAGGGTTAGTGGCGCCCGGAAGCAAGGGTAGAGAATGGCGCACCCCTCTCGAGTGCTTATGCGAAAAACAAAAACCTACATGAATCGTTTCAACATGGGTGAGAGAACCAACATGGACGACTTCGAAGGGTCAGTCAACAAGATGTTCGGCTAAAGTAAATTCTGTGGGCACAGGGATACTTTATTTGCTATTTTGTATTCTAATAAAAACATTATCAGATATTGTTTGTGCATAAACGGTATTTTATTATGCTTTTTAAGCTAATGGTCATTCTAGGTCACGCTGAAAGTCACAGATGGAGATATTTATTTAGAGTTCCCAATTTGAAGGTATGGATAAAATATATTTGGTTAAATATCTATGACTAATTAAACGTTTAAATCATTATTCGGGATAAGGAACATGGGAATTTTCCATGAAAAAGGGGTTGGAAATATTCACACCCCATGTCCATGGGGGTTAATGACCTCAAATAAAATTTTTCTTGTTATATTCAAATTCGGCACTTCAAAATGCATAAATGAGGACCCTTACACGGTTTGTATTTTGAAAGTTTTTATTTAACCCCCCCACCTGGACTAGAATTCTGGAAGACCCTTTGTAAAACAAATTGGGGGATTCTGCAGGAACATTTTTATGTATTTCACTCAGAGCAGATGCCCCATAAATATTAGTGCAGAAGATACTAAGGGTAATTTTAGTTCCACTTGTACAAAACGAGTAGTTCTTTATAGATACGTATATTTGCTCTAACGCAGAAGGTTCGATACACTTCTTATATGTTACTCATTACTCAAGAAACTGGTGATGGTTCGGTCCCAGACACTTAAGTTCTTGTACATCCTCTAGTGTTTCATCTCTCATTTTCAGACTAATATTAGAAGACTGATTAGGGTGCTCGGGATGGAAATTCATGCCCTTAGCTTTAACTTTTAGAAGACATACCAAGCCTTTAATAGTAGGAACTTAACGCACTATTAGAGGCATAGACTAAAATACTTATCTTCATGTCATGTATACAACATTCAACTCATGAATCATTAATTGAAGCAATTTAGTTATCAGTATGTATATTAAACATCGAAGGAGAGAGCGAGGAACCTTGCCTCACTTCGCAGGACGAACCAATACACTCGCAAAATACATCAACCTGTCTAGCTATAAAAGATTGGTCGGTATATATATATTATATATATATATATATATAATATATATATATATATGTAGCGGATCGACAAGAAATAGACCAACAAATAGACAGACAAATCCTTTCCTTCCACGCTATCATCAAACAGTCTTGGAAAACACACGTGGGCAAAGAATCAAACAATGGAAACGTCTGTTTCTTCCTAAAAGGCGCGAACGCAAGCTCTTCAACAAAAGGACGCGCGGACAAGGCTTCTTAAGATTTGGCGCGAAGTCCTACGTCACAGGAACTAGTATAAAAGTGAGCTTCCACTCACACTCACTCTCACAGACACTCGCTTTCTACCTCGTCGAGCAGATCTCATCACGTCAACCGCCCTCCGGTTTCCCGCCGGAGGAGCGGCCTGCTACTTTCTTCAAGGCCTACGATTTATCATCAAGTAAGACCTTCTACAGACCGCCTGCAGAAGCAATCCTTCGAAGCCCAACCAGAATCACTTCGGGCCTACGGTTTACAAGGTCAGCCTTCAAGTTTCTCTACCATTCCTCGAGATATATTCAGCACCTCAGGCCTACGCCTGCAAGATCATTTAATAGGCCATCCTGCACCTCGAGAAGTAACATCACTTCTGGCCTACGTTCTACAAGCCTACAGCAAGCATCTTCTCCTCCGCAAGAGGCCTAATCCGTGACACGACCAACGCGTGAGCGACCAGCTTCCAGAGGACGATCAACGACACTTCGAGCCTACGGTAATAGGTTCCTCTTCAACACTCCAACAGCGGTTTCATCGTCCAGTAAAGATAAGTACATCTTCTCTAAGTAAATCACATGAAGCCTACATTAGCCTACCGCCGAACGGTAGACTATACTCCCAAAGTGAGTAATTAAACGTTCTAGTTGACTCATTAAAAGACGCAATAGGCCTATTATCCAATTCAAGTGTCAATCCGAAAACCGTAACTTCGCGTATCATTGTGTGTTATTGTGTTCATTTATATGTTTATGTGATAACTTAATTTCTCTTACTGCAGGCCTAATTCATTTACAGTGTATATTCCCTCAACTATCATTAGGCCTATCCAATAATGCACGTCATTAACTTCCATTATTATGGGGCCGCATCATTTATTCTGTGTCATTACTAGGCCCATTCAATCATCTAGCCTACTTAATCAGAGTCATGTTTTCCATTTAATGTACCAAACGCACGGGCATTCTTTATATCATTTACTAGGCCCATTCAATGTTCTATGTTGCATGCCATTTACATACCATCAATGAGTATATTACTTATTACGTGTCAATTAAGCTATTAACATTTCATCTTATTAGCTAAGTCTAAGTCATAAGCATAACGTAAAACTATCAATTAATTACTGTCAATTCTTTTTTATACCACAGTGAATAAATAAAGTCTCTATTTTCATAATAAAATAAAACAATAAGGTACTTTTTATAACCTTAATATTAATTTGCTTGGGTGTAATCTAAGCTGGTGACCCTCGCTGCCATTCCGGTCGCTTCCAATAGTATGGTGGGCCTACTCCATTAGCTACTTTCCAATCGGTGATACTGTATGACATCATAAATTAACCCAGCCTTTCATTAATAAGCAATCAGTCATTACATCAATTAATCCACCTTAAACGGCTAAAACTATAAAACTAGGTCCACTATATATATATATATATATATATATATATATATATATATATATATATATATATATATATATATATATTAGTGATGTAGGTCACATCCGCATAACATCCGCACATTTTCTCGCATCCGCACCCGCATCCGCACTTTGGACTGCGGATGTCGTGCGGATGTGGACCGTTGAGATAAAACGTCATTAATAAGCGGAAATTATCAAATTCTACTATATTAATAGAACTAGTTCATTGTGCGCAAAAGTGATGCAAGCGACAAGACGAGAGGCTGTTCTTGTATGAAGTTACTCTCTTGCAACCTACTTAGATCCACGTTACAAAGCTAAGTTATTTTCACCTAGTACATTAGAACGAGTTAAATCATCACTTGGCAAAGCAGTTGAAGAGTTTCAATCTCTTGAATCTGTCGCTTCGCCACCCACCAAAAGAATAAAAGTTTCAGTGACCGAACCAACACCTTCAACAAGCAAATCTATCACAGAATCTCTCTCTCAGTTTTCTTGAGTCAAGCAGCAATGACGAGACCTACGCGATGTCAAAAGATGTAGTAAAAATGATCGAGAGCTATCACCAAGAAAAACGCCTGGTTGCATGTGACAATCCTATTAGTTGGTGGAAAAATACGCAGAATATCTATCCATACTTGAGTAAACTTGCAAGGAAACATTTAGCCTGTCCTCCAACAAACGTACCAAGCGAAAGATTATTTAGCAGTGCTGGATTAATATATGATGAAAAGAGAAACAGACTGGCAGCAGAAAAGGCAGAAAAATTAATGTTCCTTAAGCATAACCTTCCTATAATTAAGTTTGAACATTAAACGATGAACATCTTAGTTTACTTTATTTTAATTACTCATTTATAAATATGCCTAATAAAACTTTAAACTTAATATAAACAGTTATCAAGCTAATTAAAGATCTCTTTCTATAATGGTGGAGGTTGGGGAAAGAGGACGGTGGGGTGCATTTGAGTTGGGTTCACGTCCCGCATCCTGGTAACACAATTATGGTTTCTAATTGTGGCTGAAACTCAACAAAATATAACGAATTTATTTGCAGACGAATTCACTAATTGATTTCTATATTAGTTAGATGCTTGATATTATTTTATATGTTCAGAGAAAAGTACAGCAATTATTGTACAATTAATCAATTATACTACATTATAGCTACAGCTCTCTATATATAATAACTTATTATATACGTTAAACACAACAAATCTCGAATATATCCTAAAAAATAACGAAAATGTAGACATCCGCATCCGCATCCGCGGATGTTGAAATCAAACATCCTCATCCGCGGATGTGAAAAAAATGACATCCGCTACATCACTAATATATATATATATATATATATATATGAAAAGAAGGATCAACACAACGGCAAACATTTTCATTTATTTGTACATCAGACGTTTCGACAAATCTTTTGTCATCATCAGTGAGTTAAGTCTTAAAACCTTAAAACAAAATTGAAAAGTGAAAGTTACATCAATACAATATTAAAACCATTAAAATTAAAACCTTAAAGCAAAATGAAAATTGCATCAATACAAAATTAAAATCATTTAAATTTCATCACTATAAAAACTAAAATTAAATTAAATTTCATCACTATAAAAACTAAAATTAAATTACCTCAATAGGTAAATACACAATGTTTACATCCACCTCCATACTTGGCAAAGTCTAACGGAACACTAGATGGTCAGAGGATTAGAAAGGGTATGTCTGTGAAAACGGTTGGTTAGTCAAAAGAGTCGTAATTTGTAGGATGAGCTATTATTATTAAGGGAGGGTTTGTTTCTATAGATGTACAAAGATTCTAAAATTCGGAGTTCTGTAAGGTTATTGGATCTAGTTAAAATTTCAAACTGAGTTTTGTGAAGGGGATGGTCGTTTTCATTACTGTGGTTTCTAATTGCGGATTGTGGAGGGCTACTGAGGGGACGGTTGGTACGGACTGACAAGCCCAAATGTTGAGAAAGGCGCACCTCCAGTTGGAGTTGAGTGCTGCCAATATACGCAGCCTTACAGCTGTCGCACGTGTATTTGTAAACAACATTGGGGCATACAGTTTTGGGGAATTCATCTTTGAACTTTAAAAAATTTGATAATTTAAGTGGGTTGACGAAGGCGAATCTAAAATTTATTTGGGGATAACTAGACTTGAGTAGTTTGGACAATTCACCTCGAATACGCAATGATAAATAACCATAAAAAGGTAATTTAATATATCTGGTTTCTTTTTGTACTGTAGTTACGGGGAGTTTAGTATCAAAAGTGTTATTTAAAAATTTCTTTAATTGGTTATCGAATAGATGAGAAGGGTAGTAGCCCTCCACAATCCGCAATTAGAAACCACAGTAATGAAAACGACCATCCCCTTCACAAAACTCAGTTTGAAATTTTAACTAGATCCAATAACCTTACAGAACTCCGAATTTTAGAATCTTTGTACATCTATAGAAACAAACCCTCCCTTAATAATAATAGCTCATCCTACAAATTACGACTCTTTTGACTAACCAACCGTTTTCACAGACATACCCTTTCTAATCCTCTGACCATCTAGTGTTCCGTTAGACTTTGCCAAGTATGGAGGTGGATGTAAACATTGTGTATTTACCTATTGAGGTAATTTAATTTTAGTTTTTATAGTGATGAAATTTAATTTAATTTTAGTTTTTATAGTGATGAAATTTAAATGATTTTAATTTTGTATTGATGCAATTTTCATTTTGCTTTAAGGTTTTAATTTTAATGGTTTTAATATTGTATTGATGTAACTTTCACTTTTCAATTTTGTTTTAAGGTTTTAAGACTTAACTCACTGATGATGACAAAAGATTTGTCGAAACGTCTGATGTACAAATAAATGAAAATGTTTGCCGTTGTGTTGATCCTTCTTTTCATCTGTAAGCTCCGGTTCCCTAAGGAGAAGTCAATAGCTTTGATATATATATATATATATACAACCGTTTTTATCAACACTTTATACCTGGGCCCCTGTTGTGGGGACTCGTGGGACTAACCACCCTAACTCAATTGCCAGGACCAACTAGCCTCCAGTCGAGACGCGCTATGACCTCAACTGCGGTTCGGGGCAGTTTGGAGGTCACACACAAAATGAGCGGCTTACGGTCTGGGTGTAATTTACTGAGCAAAATCTCGGGTGAACATCCACAGAATCGAAGGGTGATAGTTCTTCGATTAACAAAGCTCTTGACGCCGATCACCCCCTCGACCAAAGCCGTACCCAAATTAAACTCGACTGAGTCTGAATAATTCCGTTCGAGTAAGTAATGACCAACGAATTAACAACTCTTTAACCTTGTATTCTCAGGTCTACTCCGAGGATAAGAGGAATCCAAATCTAAATTATTAAACCCAGAACTCCTTAAATTCACAGAGAAGAAAAGAGGGGGGGGGGTACGTAAATTAATACATAACAGTCGGTTCAGTTCCACGGTATATATCTAAGGTAAATTACCGTCCGCGAGCTAAACCTAACTTAAATTTAATAGAAATATTACTACGCTATATACAAATATAGGGGAAAGTGGGGCAAAATGAAAGGGTGGGGAAAAATGAAAAGCGTTCATAAAATTCACAGGAATGACAAGTAACTGGCATTCTATTAATGGGAGTTGCGTCATTCCATCATAAATCAGTTCTGAATCGATGAAAGCTATGTGCAGACACATTTTTGTTTTATGGCTAAAAACATTATTTTAAGTGATTTTTTGAAGTTCAAAAGGTAAGCAAGTTTTTAGTTTTGTAAGTGATTATTCTTAGCGTAAGTAATAGTTCTTTTTAATTATAAATATCCTTAGACTAAACTTACTTTATATGTAACTTATACTTTAATCGGTAGAATGTAAAATATTTTGATGCATGGAAACAATAAAAAAGGGTGCATGGGGTAAAATGAAATATTTTCCATATGATAGTAAGCCTATACCTAGCGCAAAACGAAAGCCCCAGTAACACTCAGCGGACTCAAAGGAAGCGTAGAAAAACATCTATATTAACAGCTAGCCCATACTTCCATGAACTTAAGCAAATTCAGGTAGGTATCAGTCACAAAAGAGAGGTTGAAAAGAAAGATCGTGATGCCGAATATTTCTGAAGATTCAAGTAATACAGAGATTATATATGATGATGAAAGTGACACTTTAAATGAGCCATCAGATTCTAAAGATGAAAATAAAGAACTAGGCCCACAATTGAAAAAAATAATACCGAAAAGTAAAACATGATTATTTAATGGTTGAACTAGAAGATGCGAGACGAAAAAAAAATTATGTGTCAAGTTACAGAAGAATGTAAGAATAGTAATGACCAGAAGAGCATCGGTGTGAAGTTTATGCATAGAGTAAGATATGCTTCTGACACGTTCACATTTCCAAAAGTAGAAGATATCAATGTTATTTATTTTTTATAATACTCGTATAGTTGGAAAGCTGGTCAGTTTTCAAACATTACGTCTTAGTGAAATAAAATTCACTTTACGCTTAAAAAAAAAAAATCCCATTTTTACCCACAATATATTGTGTGAAATTTCTTTTTGCCCCACCATAGGGGCAAAATTAAAAAAATTATTGTTTCACAAAAAGCTTTTGTCATGTTAAAAAATAAAAAGCTGCTTTACTTTTCTGTTTTTAAAAACATAAGCTACAACCTAATAAATGTTTACCACAAAGATTTTCATTGCCCCTTTTAAAATTTTCTTTTGAAGTAATATTGGTTTTTACGTTTTGAATGAATGATTAAAAACTAAATTGAATTAAACCAACACAAAGACTGAAGCTAGAGTCACTGTCCTGGCTGACGCCAGACGATTTGAGGCTCTAACCTAGTACTCATAAAAAGATGAAGAGGCTGAAAAGAATTTAATCCGTTCAACGGCGAACAAAATTACAGTACAATCCTACTCACCAATGAACCTTCGAAAATGAAATAATACTTACAATACTAATTACCTTAAATTAATCTGAAAAGAAATCTTAAATTAGACTAACCTACCTAACTTTATACAAATTATATAAAGCCTACAAATGAAAAATAATTTGAATACAATTGAACACAGTTTGACACTTTACGTGATTAGACGCCCTCGTAAGCAAATTGTTGAAAATTTGAACTGGACGCTTTGCGATCCAATGAGCAAGTGCGTTGCCGCTGAAGGCGGCGACCTGAAGTGCGAAAGACAGTGACGTCACGCCACTATGTGACGAACCCACTTATGTAGATTTCACATACCAACCAAATTAGGTTTGGATTGGGTGTGGTTTGATATTTTAAGATATTTTTTAATAGTAACTAAAGATTAACCCTTTCATTTTGCCCAACTCTCCCCTAATTATGTTTATAGCCAAAATTAATATCTACATACACAAGGAGCAGAATAGCTCCTAAGTCCGTAATAAGGCAATTAACTCTAAGATTAAATAGATAATAATTATTGGCAATAGGAGCCTTAAAAAAATTATTTACAAATCCTTTCAAACTGGTATCAGGACAATATCCCCCGAGGGCACTATCCCCCGAGGACAATATCCCCTGAGGACAATATATCCCGAGGACAATATCCCCCGAATATAAGCACACCGGACAAAAAATTAGTCACCCCTCTCAGAATGTACCTAATAACGTGTGACGGCGCCTCTGGCCTTGATAACCGCACGAATCCGGCGAGGCAGAGACTCTACGAGGTTGTGCATGTACTGAACATCGATTTGCTGCCACTCGTTCATCAGCCGGTCCCGAAGTTCCGCCAGAGTCCGTGGGTGTCTATTCCTGCGCTTCACTTTCTGTTTCCAGCCTGAACAACACCTTCGACGCATTCAGGATTAAAGGCTTCATTGGACCTGCGATGTACTCGTCGCCTCCCATCATTGGAGAACAAACAAAAACGGGACTCATCGGACCAAATTACACGTTTCCAATCTGCCGCAGTCCAGTTTTTGTGCCTCTGAGCCCATTTATAACGTGCCAATTTGTGACTTGCTGTTAACAGCGGCCTCTTCCGTGGTACCCTGCTCCAGATGTCCATCGCATGCAGTTCTCGTCGCAATGTCCGTTCGGAAATTGGTCGCTGGAGAACCTCATTGGTTTCTTGGAGCAATTGTTCTCTGGTTTGAAAACGATTTGCAGTTACTAGACGAGAAACATGGCGGCGGTCCCTATTGTCGAGAATTGTTTTCCGGCCACAGTTACGCCGTCGATTTTCAGTTGATTGCGAACTACACCATTCTTTGTAAACTCGCTGGACAGTACGCGTTGACACACCAACAAATTGGGCTACTTCAGACATTTTGTGTCCGTGGGCTCTGCAACACGATGGCTCCTTTTTGCCACTGAGTAACGTCTGCCTCACGACCCATTTTTGAGACTATATCCAACACACACTTTGTTCTTCACCACCTCACGAAACAGATCTGATCCTGTGTGCTACGTCACCGCTACTTGTCACTTACCAATGCTACATCAGCGCCCTCTGTGTGACCTTGAACTTCCTACTATCGGTGCTATTAGGGGTGACTAATTTTTTGTCCGGTGTGCTTATATAATACCGCTATATATAGGGTGGGGCACGGGAATCAAGTGTTTTTTGAATAGCTAGTAATCGGCCATTAGGAATGGGAGGGGCGTGCGGTAGGTAGCATTCCATTCCTGGGTTCATAGCATTTAACTTTAACTAACACTCACCTTTATCTTTCAGGTGCCATCATGGAGCAGTGGACGTTAGAACACCGCATGTTCGCGTATGATCATTTTGTTAGGAGTGGCGAGTCAGTGACAGCAGTTCAGCGTGCGTTTCGCCGCAGATTCAACATTCATCGAAATGACTCTGTTCCCGCTCGTGACACAATCTTACGTTGGGTTAACAATCTTCGAACAGGAGGCTCAATAATGAAAACAAAACCGAAGGGGCCGCAACGCACTGTGCGTACTCCAGAGAACGTTGAAAGGGTCAGACAAGCGATGTTGCAAAGCCCAGGCCGCTCTGCTCGGAGACATTCAGCTGCACTCGGAATCAGCAATCGTACTGTTAGACGGATTTTGCATGAAGAATTACATTTTCACCCATACAAGTTAGCGATGGTGCAGGAATTGAATGTAAACGATTGCCCCCAACGACTGAATTTTGCACAGGAAATGCTTGCACTTTATGAGCAGAATGAAAACATGATGGTGGTAATGAGTGATGAAGCCCATTTCCACCTTAATGGGGCCGTCAACAATCAAAACTGTCGGTATTGGGCTGCTGAAAATCCGCGACAACTCCATGAAAAACCGCTGCATAGCCCTAAGGTTACAGTTTGGTGCGCGGTGGGAAAGTTTGGCGTCATCGGTCCCTATTTCTTCGAACAAAATGGGGTTACCGTTACCATAACATCTGGGCGTTACATTGAGATGGTGAACACCTTTTTCATCCCTGAGTTACGAAGAAGGCGTATTGCTCGTCGACATTTGTGGTTTCAGCAAGATGGGGCCACGCCACACACCGCCAGAGCGTCAATGGCTGTTCTTCGCCCCCTGTTTCCCAACCATCTCATTTCGAGATTTGGTGACATTGCATGGCCCCCTCGGTCCCCTGACTTGTCCACATGTGACTTCTTTCTATGGGGGTACCTCAAGTCACGTGTCTACGAGGACAAGCCCCGTACATTAGATGCATTGAAG
Source organism: Bathynomus jamesi (assembly GCA_023014485.1). Lineage (NCBI taxonomy): Eukaryota > Metazoa > Arthropoda > Malacostraca > Isopoda > Cirolanidae > Bathynomus > Bathynomus jamesi. The sequence goes on along the minus strand of JAJOZX010000201.1, from coordinate 274,663 downwards.
GAAGCGATCCGTCAACAAATCATCCAAATCAACAGAGACCTGCTGGGAAGAGTGGAGGCCAATTTTCGTAAACGCCTTCAACAATGCGTCGACGGCCAAGGACATCATATGCCAGATATAATTTTCGGTACATGATTATTATGACATGAAATGCTATGTTCTTACGAATGTTGTTCTACCAATATATTTTCTTTACAAAAATAAATAGCATTTTCCTGATTATTCCAAAAACACTTGGTTCCCGTGCCCCACCCTGTATAATACCACTATATATATAATACCACTATATACGAGGGTAATTCAATAAGGATCCGCACTTTTTATTTTCACAATTTTACTTACACATCTGATGAATTATAAAAACATCGCTTCACAACATAGTCTCCCTGTTTCTCAATACACTTAGTCCAGCGATCTACAAGCTTCCTAATGCCATCACAAAAGAATGTTTTTGGCTGTGTGCGTAGCCAGTCATGCACCGCCTCCTTCAAGTCATCATCGCCTTGGGATCGCTGACCTCTCAAAGCGTCTTTTGGTGGTCCAAACAGGTAAAAATCCGAAGGTGTCAGGTCTGGATGGTCGAGAACTTCAAATTTAAGTTCTTGAAGGCATTTTCTAATCTGTGCAGCGATATGAGGGCGCGCATTGTCATATAACAGAATAACACCTTCCGACAATCTCCCTCTCCGTTTTGTGCGAACTGCTTGCTTTAACTCATTCCGAAGCATGTCAGAATACGATGCACTTGTTACAGTAGTTCCACGGTCTAGATAATGTTCAAGGATAGGGCCTCGTGTATCCAAAAAGAGTGTCAGCATAACTTTACCTGAAGATGGCTGCGCTTTGAACTCCCTTGCAACGGGAGATGTTGGATGCTTCCATTGCATGCTCTGTCGTTTGCTTTCTGGTTCATAGTGATGAATCCAGGTTTCATCTCCAGTGATAATGCGCTCCAAAAAGGTTTCACCTTCATTATGATACCGCGCCAAAAGACGAGAGCAGACGTCCATACGATTACACTTGTGCTCTTCTGTCAACTGGCGATGATGAAGGAGGCGGTGCATGACTGGCTACGCACACAGCAAAACACATTCTTTGTGATGGCATTAGGAAGCTTGTAGATCGCTGGACTAAGTGTATTGAGAAACAGGGCGACTATGTTGAGAAGTGATGTGTTTATAATCTATCAGATGTGAAAATAAAATTGTGAAAATAAAAAGTGTGGATACTTATTGAATTACCCTCGTATATAATACCCTTTAGGTTGAAGTTAAAACTCCCTAAAGTCCAGACTGTAACTTTATAACTACCACCACCCAACTTTACTTCGGCTGTAACTGCTTATTGCTTCCTCAGTCACCTACCTTTCACTGTGTTGTTATTGGCCACTCGGTGAGTACTTAGTTGTTTGTATGTTTGTAAATAGTATTTTCTATTAATATGTGAAGTGTTTTTATTATTATGTATGGTATTCTCCTCTTATGTCTTCTTATTCGTTTAATCATAACGGAACTGCTAACATATTAATCCCTTATATTTTTTCAGATGTGTGAGTGGTATTCATTTACGACAAAATCTGTGTAGTGTGTTAACCCATAAAGCATCATGGAATTCGTGCGAGGTAACAAAGGAAAGGAAAAGCTCATATACGAAAGATATATACAGTATATGTAAAACAAAAGAATCTTGCTAACAATGTCATTTCTTATGAATGTGAACAACGTCACTATTCTAAATCGTGTAAGGCCAAAGTTAAACCGCTTAGAAATGAAGTAACTGGAAGACTTCATAAACATACACACGCACCAGATTTAGCTAGGTGTGAAGCAGTTCAAGTTGCAGAGAAAATAAAAGATCGAACTGAAAATAGTCAAGAAACACCGCAACAAATAATAACAGAGGCACTATCAACAATATCTGAGGATGTGGGATCCAAATTGTCATCTATTAAAAATCTACGTCGTGATGTCCGCGGGGGAATATTGTCCTAGAAGCTTTCAAACTCCACTGTGGAAATACACTCAGTGGTTCTCAAAATTGAGATGCAAGTTTAAACTAAGTTCAAACGTTGCAAAGAAATTTCACGAACGAAAAGGCTAGTCATAAAGTATGAACTGCAACGGCCTCAAACAAGGAATTCTCAAATGTTCTGGAGGAATCCAAATTTTATTTCACATTCTAAGCAGAGCACCACAACTTTACGGCAGCAAGGCTGAGGAAAAAGTGTCCATAATTTTTTAGATTACTACGAGCTCCAAGATTTAAGATGGCGCACGATGGGTGGAGCTTACAAATATTGTGTATTATTCATCAAAGGAGCGTTCTCTTGGATTATAAATATGTATATATATATATATGTGTGTATATATATATATATGTGTGTGTGTGTGTATATATATATATATGTAATATATATATATATATATATATGTGTGTGTGTGTATATATATATGTGTGTGTATATATATATGTGTGTGTGTATATATATATATGAAAATGAAATGAAAATGAAAATGAAAATGAAAAGGTTTATTGGCAGACTATAGTCCATATGACAAATATTATTAATACAATGACAGTTCATACACTAAGGATAAAAATATACAATTGATTAGAAATAATACTGCACTGTCGAAGTTAAGTGGAGCTACAGACAGACGTTTTCGTACCAAAAAGTCCATAGCTTAGAGGATAAATGGCAGGACTCATGGATAGCTTGGATGATCGGGTTGGTTGATTTTTTAATTCTTTGCATTAGACTGTGTTGAGCACGTCTTGTTACCTCCGGGAAGCTCGGAACATTGCGGGTTGCAAACATTTGCGAAGCTGAGCATCTCGGGGGTAATTTATGTAAGAGTCTAAACGACCTGTTGTACAGCAAATTTAGGGTTCTGCCAGAACCTTTTTTATAATTCACCCAGAGTTGCTGACCGTATATATTACTGCAGAAAGTACGAAAGAGTGTGTCTTTAGCTTCACTTGTACAGAAACGAAAGTTCCTTATGGTCATATTCGCTTTAGCACACAGGCTTCGTGATTGTTTTCTTATATCCGAGTCATCACTCAAGGAGCTGGTAATAGTTTGACCCAAATACTTAAACTCTTGTACTTCCTCAATTACTTCACCATTCATTTTAAACCTTATATCAGCTGGCTGATTACAGCTTTTAGGATGAAATTGCATAACCTTAGTTTTTGTCACATTAAAAAGAATATCATGTTTCTGCGAATACACTTCGCAGACTTTTAGTAGCCGATCCAGACCTTTAACAGAGGGACTTATTAACACCATATCATCGGCATAAACTAAATTATTTATCCTTGTGTTATCTATAAAACATCCTACTGTTGCCTCATTAAGTGAAGCAATTAATCCGTCAATATACACATTAAACAGCACAGGGGAGAGCAAGGAGCCTTGTCTCACCCCACAAGAGGAGCATACACTCGGATAGTACATTGCCCCACCTAACAGTGAAAGATTGGTGGGAATACTAAAATTTCAATAAATTTAATATGTATATGGGAACCTTCCTGTCTTCTAGTTTTGCAAATAAAATATTGTGGTTCACTCTATCATATGCCTTACTTATATCAAGGAAACAGCTATAAATGGTTGAATTACTGTCAATGTATTTAGATATTGTTTCTTTAAGTACATAGATACACAGGTCAGTTGAGTGGGACCTTTTAAAGCCAAACTGATTAGATGTCCATAGGAAATCATTTAATCGGAGTAACAAGAGTTTTTCTAGTAGTTTCGAGAAGCAGGAAGCGACAGCAATAGGCCTGTAATTATTGCTGGACAGAATGTCTCCATACTTATTTTTGACCAGGGGCAAGATATATACCCTCATGAACTCTGCAGGGATATAGCTATGAGCAAGCATGGCTGATAGGAGCAATGATATATGCAGACATACTACGTCATTTGCATATTTTAAGTGCTCATTCGATAAGTCATCTACCCCTGACGCAGAACCAGTCTTTAACTCTTTAATTAACCTCTTTACTTCAGAAAATGATATCAAAATATTTTCCCTTGTCCCTCCCACAATCGTTTCGCTGCAATCTATCTTAAGATTATCCCTACTCACACTATTAAGAATGTTAGAGTAGTGGTTTTTCCACAGCTTTGCAATTTCATCGTCCCCCGACACCCCATCGATTGTCGGAGGGAGGACATTTTTGACACCCGTTTGATTCTTAACAAATTTCCAAAATTTGTTGTTATCGTTATTTATGCGAACTTCACAGGCTTTTGATGCTCGAATAGACTCTTCTTCCTGTTTACATCGCCTTATGGCCGCCTTATACTGACCCCGACTTCTACACATATTTATGTATACTGGTCCTAATCTGGGTCTACCATGAAAGCACCACAAATCGTAGGCGTCTTTCGATTCCCTCTTCAGGGGGGCAATAAAATCATTCCATCCAGGAATAACCTTAGTATGATAGTTGTAAGATTTAATCAAGGGGCTTCCTGCTTCTCTTAACAGGGATATTATCTTACTATAATACCTATCTATGAGTTTACAGTGAGAATAATTTGAGCAAGGATTATTACAGCCAAGGTGCAAAATTTCTAAATTATTAAAGAGGTGACATGTTCTGTCTTTGTATTCTATTCTCTGTTGCATATTAACATTGGACCAATCGA